>VDFB02212967.1:0-24387 GCA_007258455.2 Sequoia sempervirens | reverse complement strand
ATCTCATGCATATCTATTCTGATATTTGCTTTATTTACTTGGAGTTTTATTTAGGGTTTCCGTTAACTGATGGTAGTGTTCCAATTAACATGCTTTCAATAAGGACGTGCATGCTTGCACAATTGTCCATTTTTAGATTAGATGTTTCGGTTAACTGATGGTAGTTTTCCAGTTAACTGTATAGTTTGCTTTATTAGGGCTTAGTAATAAATCTTGCATGCATTGCAAGACTGGAGTTGACTCAAGGTGATTTTAGGGTTCCCTACACCTTTCGATGTCTATAAATAAGAGCTTTTGCTCATTTGTACATAACTTTTGCACGAGAGAAATATATGCTATGCCTACCTTGCCCTCAATATTGCTCGTTTTGTATCTGTTCATGAGTATTTACTATTGTGATGAATTGTTATGCCACATAGGGTTTCATGCAATTATGATGGTGAATGCTTGCCTTTAGTTAGATATAGTGGCTAGTTGATCATAGATTGTATGCGTGTCTTGCCAATGCAATTTATTATCCTAGTTGGCTATCCTTCATGGTTTTACAAAGTAGCATAATTTCAAAGAATATTAAGTTATAGCACCAAGAAGAAGATGGTTAGAATAGGGAAGATGCCCTAGTCATTTGAAGTAGTGATTGGGAAGAAATATGATAAAAGTGAAGATGAGGATTAGGATAGGAAGAAAGACGATGAGAGTGAAGATGAGGATTACGATAGAGGATGCCCCCTTGAGAGGACATGCAGGTTTGGGAGAAGTACATGGGTGTGCTCTTGAAATGGATGCAAGGATAAAGGAGGAAGATGATGGAAGATTACAAATGGAAGGCGGGATGGGAAGGGGAAGATATGATGCATGGAGAAGATGATAAGCAAGCAAGCACAAAAGGATTTAAGGACAAATATGATGTTACCTTGATCATGCTAAAAGCCAAGATTGATTGATGATGAATGGGGTGTTGTTAAGATGGGAACGGTATATCCCAAAACAACACAAAGGATTGGGAATGATACATGCCGATGAGGATGGGAGTGTTGTTGATGTGGGAATGATATTTCCCAAAATAACACAAGGATTGGGAAGGATACATATCGATGAGGATGGGAGTGTTGTTGATGTGGGAATGATATATCCCAAAACAACATAAGGATTGGGAAGGATACATATTGATGATAATGGTTGGATTTGGATCAAGGCTTGCAACAAGGATAGGAACAAGACCAAGTATGTGCTTAGATGATTTGTGCTAGATTGCATGGATGAGGATTTTCTTGTGATTTGGGACTATGAGGATCAATTGGATTGAGGGAATGGATGAATATGATATAGGAAAAGATGCTTAGAATGAAAAATCTATATTATCCTAAAAAAACTTAAATGATAATGAAATGATGGAAAAGATGCTTAAAATAACAATTATATATTATTCTAAACAACAAAATGAAAATGAAATGATGGAAAAGATGCTTAGAATAACAAATCTATATTATTCTAAACAACTTTAATGAACATGAAATGGTAATGAAATGATGGAGAAGATGAATGGATGATAGGTGGAACCATAGTGTACCAGTCAAAACTAAATTAACCTAATGAGGAAATAAATGGGAGGAACTCACTTGCACAATCAAAACCCAATGATTAGGAACAAAATGATAGGAATGTAAATAAAAATGATGGGGGTAAATGATAGATGGTAGGATTGGGAATGATAGAATAGTGACCAAAATTGAGCAATTTAATTGTTATGCATTATTCTTTCATGTAGTGAGCACTTAATTTGATATAGCATGGGATACTATACACCAGGGTATGAGGAACCAAAGTGACTTTGTACCACATGCATAGGACTAACACAAAAAAAAGAAGAAGGTTATTCTAACATCTCACAAAGTTGCAAAGGGCTTTGGCGGGCCAACATTGGAAAACCACAAACACAAGAGGATGCCCCGACATAACACAAGACCATAAAGGGTCTTGGTGGGTACAACGTGGTATAACCAAGAAGACATGATCAAAATAAACCAAGATATTCCCCTATTTATACCAATCAAAGTGCACCATGATATGATGTATTGTGGCAACCTTGAGTAGGTATAGTAAGATTCTCAAGAGATAAAAAAAATGAAAAAGCACCAAGAAATTGTAATAAATCTCAAATATACTTTGTCATGAGGATGATAGGTAAATAGGGAAGGTAGGTGGATGATAGAATGATGAGGAGGATAAGAAATATGATGATTTGGATAGATGGAATGTATGCCAAGACCTGTTTCCAAAGCATGTATATATGTTTCCCCTATTTATATCAAGATCCCATGGAGGGTGGAAGGAATGAGATAAATGGGATGTGCTAGGTAGGATGGAGGAGATGGAGGAAGGGGATGCTTAGAATGGAGTTTGCACCAAGTTTGGAAAGAAAATAGGTGGGGGTTTTACACATGACACCTATTTTCTAGGTTTTCATCATGGTACTTGCCCAAGGTGCCTGTTTGCCAAGTTTTCACCATTTGACAATTTTTTTTTTGGAATTTTTACATGGATGGAGGTGGATTAGGATAAGGATATGGATAAGTGAATTTGGAAGATAGGTAATAAGTATATGGAGCAAGGAATCAAGTTCCATACTAAGGTAATAAGAGCTCATGTTTGAAGTTATTGTTGAATGTTGGTACAACCACATTTGGATTGATGGATTATGCAAGGGAATAGATGAAAGGGATTTTATGGGATATATATGTGGGATAATGGATGGGATTTTGGAAATTAATGGATGAAATGATGGGAAATGATTATGATGGGAAGTGTGATGGTGGGATGTTTTCAAGACCAACATCGGCACATATTGTGGTGGAAGTGGAATGGTAGGAAAATTAATGGATGGAGAATGTTGGATTGGTGGAGGAGTTGTGATAGTGAATTTTGAGACATAGGGACCTAAAATAGATTTAGGATATGGAGGATGGTGATGGGTAGATTTTAGATTAGCAACTTTGGATGCCATTATAGATTTTTCATTTGAATGCATTGCATCTTTTTGCTTTGGGATCCACATGATTTTAATTTTTTCTTTGATAGGCCTTTGTAGCCTTTGGTATTGATTTGTATCTTGGATTATAAAGGATATGGTTCTAAAATTTTTAGGTTACTTAATAATTATTATGAACGTGTATGAGAAATCCAAAATCTTGCATAGTGTCAAAGAGATAGACTTCTAAAATTTTATTGTGGTTGTGTAATACTTACAAATGTACGCAAAAACTATGGAATTCTAGAATAGTATTAAAAAATGGAGTAGATATTTGATGTATCATTGTTAATATTATATATATACTAAAAATATCCCAACATCTAGATAACATTAATATGGTGAGAATACACAAATGTCCTATCTGTTAAATTGTTACAATACACATAGCTTCCCTAAAATTCTACAATAAATTTATGGAATGAAGATTCTTGTTACAAATGTAATACAAAAATCCTCAATAATTTTAAATTTTAAATATAATCAATAATTCTAGCATAGATGGATTGAATTTCAAAAGCATTTACAAACCCCCACTGATGGGGAACCATAATGTAAGGACAAGAAAAAACTCGATCATGGCATAATTAATATATGTGAATTATGGAAGCATAGATAAAGAAAATTGAATTATTTAATAATCTGTGCCTCAAATAGATGTAGACTCATGAGACAGTGGATGCAACTTTGTAATAGGGGCTTATGTAGCGAACTACAAAATAAAATAAAAATCCTATTATGATATTTTAAAAGAACTTATTACATCATTTGAGAAGATGAGATGGAGGAGCAATAAACTTAAGGAATTCTCTAAGTTGATATCAAATATTTTGAGTAAAACCAAAGGAAAAATTGAAGATATTGTGAGATCCATGTTGCTTCTTGTATCTTATAGACATGTATTAATCATTATTAGCCTAAAAAAATATACACTATGTATAAGTAGATGTAAACATGTTTTTGAAAATTGGCATGCAATGCATATGCTATTCATCTTGTGATAATGTTAGATTATACAAATAAAGAACAACTACATAGAATTGTATCTTCCCTCCATGGGCATGTTGTGTCTCTTCTTTACCATCAAGTTCGATTTATTATTGTAGAACATGTATGAAGGTTGGGAAATACAACTCACTAGAATGATATCTTCTCTCAATGGGCACATTGTGTCTCTTCTTTTCCATAAAGTTAGATTTTTTATTGTATAAAATGCATAATTTTTGGGAAATATACCTCACTAGAATGATATCTTACCTCCATGGCATGTTGTGTCTCTTCACCATCAAGTTGGATTTTTTGTTGTAGAATATGCATGAACATTGAGAAATCCACCTCACCAATTTCCTCCTACTATTTTGGTGAGCCTAAGATCAATGGTTGCAAGATTATTCAAACATGACTCTAATGAAGATTTTAAGAATAAAATGTATCATCAATCTAACATTCTAGATTCACAATTGACTATATTTATTAAGTAATTAAAATTTTAACATAACATAATTTTTAACTTTAATTAATTAGTAAATATGGTCAAATGTGACTTCAAAGTTCTAGATAGATGTTGTCAACATCAAAAGAGGATTTTAGACACAATTAACCTTATTCCCAAAAATTATGAGAATGGCCAAATTCAAAGAATGAAGGACAAATTAAAGTTGATGTGGAAGAGAATGATAGTTTGAAGAGAGACATACTAAACACAAGAAAAGTCTATTTAATTGTTTAGACAATATGTCTCTAAAACTTTCACTTGTGGAAGGGGTAAGTGTAGAAAGATGGGGGACCAAAAAGTGGCATGCAAGGCATAACATGAGCACATTATAACACACACACATTATGGCTTGGTAATGACCAAACATAGGCTTGTTCACTACCAAGTCATAACACACTCGCATTTACAAGAAGAAAAAATAAGTCCCTCTCTTTCTCTTTCCATAGGTCTCTCCACATCCTCACATAGATCACACTCTTCCTCTTCCTTAGACTATATACATGAAATAAGTATTTAAGTATAAGTAAAATTTATATATGGAAATTTAATTTTTTATACTTTAAGTTATATTTCATGTATATAGTATTAAGATGTTTGAGAATGGTTTCAAATCTCTAGTAGTTATATTGCAGATTCTAAGTTTTGGAAGATTTTATAATTTTCAGACTTAGTCAAATTTCAGTAATCAATAGACTCCTATCATCTTGCAATTATCTCTATATATCTCTCCCTCCCCCCCTTCTCTCTCTCTCTCTCTCTCTCTCTCCCTATCTCTCCCTATAGATATCTCACTATCTCTCTCTGCCTCTCTTTCTATACCTTTCCCTCCCTCCCCTTCCCTTTCTCTCCCTCCCCCTTCCCTCTCTCTCCCTCCATCCCTCTCTCTCTATTACTCTTTATCTCATCTCTCTATCCCTCTAAATATTTCACTATATCTCTCCCTCTCCCCTCTCTCTCTACTCATCTCTCTCCCCCTCTTTACCTCTCTCTCACCCTTCTTCCAACTCTGTCTCTACTCCTCTCTCCCCCTATTTACCTCTCTCTCCCTCCTTCCAACTCTCACTCTCTACCTCTACCTCTCCCTCCTTTCCTTCTCTTTCTCTACCTCTCCCTCCCTCCCTTATCTCTCTACATATCTCTCTCTAAACCATAAACCCAAAAAATTGGCATTAATAACATAACACTAAAAACTAAAAAAATAAGTTTAATCCCTAAACCATCAATGCTCAACCCCCACTTATCAACCATAAACCCTATATGATAAACCCTAAAAGGTAACATTAATAATTCAACAATAAAACCTAAAAATAAATTTAATCCCTAAACCCTCAATGCTTAACCCTACATCATCAACAATAAACCCTAAATCCTATGCCCTAAACATCATATGCTAAACCATAAAATTTGGCATTAATAATATAACACTAAAACCTAAAAAATAAATTTTATTCCCTATACCCTCAATGTTCAATCCTCTCTCATCAACCATAAGCCCTAAACCCTATGCATTAAACCCTATGCATTAAACATTAATAATTTAACACTAAAGCCTAAAAAAAAAAAATCCCAAAAAATTTCATGTTGAAACCTCCATCATAAACCATGAATAATAGAGAGAGATAAAGAGAGAGACATAAAATAAGAGAGGGATAGCCAACTAGAGACCGAAAATCCTACACACATAACATGAAGGATAGCCAACTAGGATAATAAATTGCATTGGCAAAACACGCATACTATTCAAAGCAAATTCGATCATCTTAAGGGCCATTTTAACCAGTGAGCTATACTTGCTAGCTGAAATGCAATGAGGAAGCTCAAAGACATTGAAAACTCTATTATAAGCTCATCTTCAGATGTCGGCCACCGGAGCTCTGGGACTCGGACGTGCGTTTGATAATTTGTTGGACGAGCAGACTAGTCATGAAAAGATTAACTGCATTATTCATTAGAAAACCAAAATCCAAACCTCCATCTAGAAGGGCGCCCTCAAGCTACAGGCGCGCTTTTGCTAGAAAAGGACAAGTTTCTGACATGTGAAACTTTGGGAATTTCAACTTCTGTCGCCAGGCCGAGTTACGGTTTCGGATAGCCTTGTTGGATAGCTCATCGGATAGCCAGACCAATTTTGAAGAGATTAACTGTATTTATGAGCACTTTCAACAAGATCTTGACCTTCAAACAGAAGGGCGCCCCTGGGCTATAGTTGCGCTTTCTTGTTTTTCCTTTGAGAAATCTTCAAAAATTAATCACTAAAAACTCCATCTTGACCATTGAAATGACCATGTGCAACGTGGAATGCTGTCGCGAAACGCTCCTCCATCATGAAATGCTTCGTTTTGACTTTGATTCAGGTTTTGATCAATGAAACTGCCTTTGACTGACAAACTACTGACAAAACTCCATGCTTGATATTGCCCAAAAACTGTATTTTACATCATTTTAGCAAGATTTAGACTCTTTAAACAAAATGCCTTGATGAAGCAAAAATTTTGGTTTTGGGTACAACATGTCAATATAGCATTGGGTTGATGGTTTGTTCTTCGTATGGTGGTGGTTTTGGTACCAATTCTTTCTTTTGGCCTTCCGGTCGCTGGTGTTTGCCATCACCAACGACGTTCGTGATCGCCAGTCCCAACTGCGACAAAGTCTGGAGGTCGGTCACCTTTATGGGTACGGTGGTCTGCAGTAATTGCCGTATGATATTGTTTTCCGCCTCCGACCACCGAGGGGTGTTTGGATTATCCATAGGTGTTTTGTGTTCTTTCGTCATCGTCAGTTCCACTTCTGCTTTTGCTTCCTTTATTCTTTGTTTCTCCGTATGTGGGTCTGGGTAGGTGGCCTTCTTCGTTTGTACTCTAGTAATCGCCAATACCTCTTGCTCCTCCACACCTAACATGTGGATACCTTTCTGCTAGGGGCATTCATTGTCTTCATGATCACTTGGTCCACACCACTTGCATAGTCTTTCCCCCCTAACCTTGGCCGTTCTGGCATTCCTTGGCGAAGTGGCCCCATTCGTTGCACTTTCGGCGTTGTATCATGGGCCTTCCTTTACCATCGTACGGTATCTTGCTTCTTGAACTTTTGTTGCTTCGGTAACCTCCAGGGGATGCATTGCTATTGTACTGGGGCTTCGGTGGTGTTGATGGTTCTCGTGTGAAGAGTACTTGTGTACCCCTTGCTTTCGGATTGTATGGGCAGTCCTTGATGGAATGTCCCATCACTTGGCAGATATCACAGAATAGCTTCTTCGAGTAGTTTGCCTTTGTGTGACCTTCCCCCTTGCAATCCGTACACCACAGTTCTTTGGCTTCCCTCGTACTCTCCTTGTCGGCCTTCAATTCTTTCATCATTCTCATCATGTCCTTCTGAAGTACTTGTACTGTTTTTGACTCACCATCACTGTTGTCGTCCATACTCTCCTCCTCGTTCGTCTTCCTTTTCCCTTGAGAGGATGTTTTGTTTTCACTCTATATGCATTGCCTGATTGTACACTTCGACGTACGACGACAGAGTTACAACTTTCATTTTTTTCCTCAACGACGGGAGCAACCCTTCGATGAACCATTGCTTCTTTAGCCCGTTAGCCGACTGAGTCTCCAATTTTCCCAACAATTCTTTGAGTCTCTAGTTGTAAGTGTGCATGTTCTCGTGCTTCCCTTGCTTCCTATTGTAGATTTCTGCTACAATTTCATTGTCATCCTTGAGGAGTTTGAATTTGTCTTGGAATGCCTTCTTGAGTAATCTCCATGATGCCCTATGTACTTGGTCCAATTCTGTGTACTAGTCGCACTGTCTCTCAGTGTCGCTAGGAATGCTTTCAGCCAATAGTCCACATCATCTTGTCTGTTTGCTATCCATATTGTCTCGCACGTCTTATAGTGCCGTACTAGATCTTCTAACCCATTCCCCGTGAATTTTGGCAACTTTTGCCTCTCGGTTGGCAGAGTCACCATCCTTCCCTGATGCCCTCCTTGTGCATTGGACCTGACTCGACTGGTTCTCCTGCAACGTTCCAGTGTGTCACTTGCACTCTCGGCCATGTACGAGTCTTCCCCTCATCCTCTGTTGACGTCCTCTACACCTTGAGTCTCCTAGGGTTCGTTCTGGTACTCCCTCTGCCCTGGGGTCTTAGGCTTAGATCTTCCAATCCTCAGCCCTTCGTTGTCCAATATGGAAAGTTCTTTGATACAATGTATGCTGTTTTCAAGCTTCTGTCACTTCATTTTTATTTCCATTTATTTTATATTTTGCTTTATTTATTACCGATGGTGTTTTGAAGTTCCTTTCGTCAGTTTCTCCACCAGGGTTTTGGCATACTTCTGTGATATTTTGGTTTATTTCATTCAAGTCTTCATCTACTCCTTCGGCGATTTGTTTTAATCTCCTTCGTCGGTTCTCTTGTTCCTTGAGTCTTAATGATCTCCATACTCGTTCCTCGAGAGTTTCTTGCCCCGCTTGGTACTTGGTTTTTGTCTTTATTGAGACATACAGGCATTAATTGCCAATCGTATGGGCATTAGTTGTTAGGTGTATGCCTTCGGCTTGTGTCACGTTCCTCTTCCTCCCAGATGACTGATTGAGGGATCTCTCGTGTGAGAGCCTCCCTCTGTGCGTGATCCCTCAACGATATATCCCACAGGTCATCTTCTCGTTCCTCATTTGTTTGTACGGGTTCCTCCGTTGGTCGACCCATCACGAAGCCATTCTATCGTCAGGTGATTTCCCTAAGTATTCTTAGGCAATGACGCCAAATGTTTACTCACCGGAGTACTCACGACGTACTACGAGAGTAAATGAGAATCAACAGAAAATAGACAAGTACGAACAATCATGAATGCATATGGCACAACAAAATAGTACTTCATTTATTATTCATGGTAACCAAGTACAATTAGCCATACTAGAATGTAACATGTAAAATAATATCATAAGTACCAACATCATGTCTCCCAACTATACTGACTCAAGTACAAATAGCTGATGGCGGTGGTTGAGGAACCAACCGTCATGACACTTCATTACAACAACTAATCATTGGTGAGGAATTAGTCTTCCCGAAACAACATGTACAAAAGTATATGAAATATTTGTTGGAATTGACTGATTCAATCCACAGCTCTCATGAAACACCTGCAAGCAATTACCTATCACAATAGAAAAGATCAACAAGCAAGATTGTGCTCAATAACCTGAGAATTGTATTGATGCTAATAACCTGGATTAAACCATGTTACCTAGATTCACAAATGAGCGTGCATGCTTATATAAGCAAAGCACAAGAAAACCCTACATGCAGATTAACAAGATAGAGACAGGTGTGATAATCTCATGCAATGAGACAACTTTTCCTAAATTTAGTATAATCTAATAATAAGAATTAAACTAAAGATTTAAAATGCAACTCCTAAGTTTAGCTTAAGTGAACTAAAGTAAAAAGCTTCTAATAATTAATTGATGATTAATCAATTATTAGATAATGACTTGTTTACTCCAACAATATTATAAACTAACTATAGTCTTATTTAAATATAATTAACTGCGGCCGACTATGACTGACTACACAAGTCTGTTAATGTATTTTTTTAGTGCTTTTAGTTTTTGTCAGTCACATGTCAACACTTTAGTAAAACCAAGTGTGATTTATATGATATATCTAAGAAACCTCTATAGGAAGTTTACCAATTTTCAAGGGATGCTTCTAGGAGACATAGAGATGAAAAGAACTTCATTTGAAGTCTCCTAATGTTTTTGGACATTCCCATATGGGTCTCCAAGACCTAGACACATTCCCAATAATGGAAATTGTCATGTACCCAAAATCATGTGAATTGGTTTTTGGAGGGAAAAGAAACAAAATAGTGTTTTTAAACACTATCTGCATTTAATATTTTAATACTATTAAATAAAATAATAATAATAATATTAAATATAAATTTAAATTATTGAATAAATAATATTTTAATTTTGATTTTTATCCTAAGGCTGGCCTCTTTGGGAAGGCGTGATTCTATGTTTGGCCGACCTCAATTGAGGAAGGCATTATGCATTGTATTTATATGGGTTCCTTGACTTTGGGAGCATGATGAATTTGGTGGTAATAATTCATGCGAATCAGATAAGGACGCAGCCCCTTGCTGATTCTCACGCAGGTCTGGATGTCCCCCCATTCTTGTGAATTCATATTGAAAGCCAAACTTTCCGCCATTTTGAGTTATTATTATTTCTCACGCAAGTGCATCTTAGGTGCGTCCTAGGGTGAAGCGAATATTTGAAGTTGTGCGCTTTAAAGACTTATATAGCAAATTGTGCGATTTGGAGAGATACATATATAATCATTCAACTAGTTTCTGCCTTCACTGGAGTCTAGCGCTCCATTCTATTGGCACCCGAGGGGGAATAAACAAGAAAGGAGCAACATCTCAGACGCTTGAGGATTACCCGGACATTTCCGCAAAGAATCGCCAGGTCTAGAGTCGAGCATCAGTTAGAGTTGACCTACAATTCATGATAAATCCCGTGACTGCTGCAGGGAGTTATATTAACCAGTACTGCTGAGTGTATGTGAATTATCTCTTCAGATTTGGATATCATTATTATTGTTGTTTATGGTTCGCCTACCTTTAGATTTCAATCTTCTCTACTTGCTGATCATTGCGCATTGGTTCATTGAATGCTAAGTGGTTTCCTGATTCTGAAGTGTCTGATTTGTATTTTGTTACCAGTACTTAGTGAACGCATAAATTGCTAGAGTTTGCTTCATTAATCATAAGATTAATCAGTTGTTCGCTTCTGTATGGGAGTATTCTGTTTTTGTGCTCAGACTGTGCATTGTATTCAGTTATTTGTGTTTGAACTGTGCTGAGTAAACTATAGTTGCCTTGCCAATTGTATTTGAATTGTGCTGAGTATATTACAGTGGTATCAGAGCCCCTCGACCTGCCAGCCTGTGCATCTGTAGATGAGTGATAGAGATTTGAGATATCATCTCAGTGAGAGGAAGAAGGCAATGGGAGACAAGGAGGATGATGGACAACAGTTCATCAAGAAGTCCAAGGAGTTTCAATCCAGTATGAAGGAGACCATGGTGGAAATGGTCCAACTATTGAAAGGGTTGAACCAGCAACTAGGGGTTGGTAAAGTAGTGCAAAATGGTCCTGAGAGCAGCAGCTTAGGTGAAATAAAATCGACAGCCTCTACAAAGTTTGTCAAAGCCAAATTCTTGGATCAAGGGGCAGAAAATGAAGCAGAGACATCGCCTGAAGGAGAAGAGGACATGGCCAAATTATATAATGAGTATCATGCTCAAAGTCCAGCCTTTTGTAGAGATGTAACATTCTCAAAATTCCATGATATGAAAACCAAAAGAGGGCATAGGAGGAGAAGGTATGAAGAAAGGAAGGACATCCAATATCATTTGGACAAAATCACTATCCCAGTTTTCGATGGTTCAGGGTGTTCATCAGCAAGGGCTTGGTTGCAGAAATTAGACACATACTTCTCATTGAATCCCATGTTCGAAGAGGAAGCCATCAAATTCGCTACCCTACACCTTGAGGGGTTGGCCCACGAATGGTGGTATCACAATATGGGGACACAAGGCCACAACTCCGTCAAACCATTGGACGAATTCAGTCAAAGGTTGACAGAGAGATTCGACAGGAAGGATCTAGAAATTCACTTCCGGGAACTAGCACAACTGAAGCAAGAAGGTAAAGTGAACTATGTTGCTGAGTTTGAGAGATTGGCAGTTATGGTCCTAGATGTGTTGGAAAGAAGGCTTATAGTCCTCTTCATTGAAGGCTTAACCGAACCCCTTAGAGGTTTGGTGAAGGCCTTGGATCTGAGTTCACTACAAGATACCATTAAGAGAGCCTTGAACCTAGAAGATTCATCAACTAAGGGGGGACCACACTCCAACAAGGTGCTTCCCATCGTGACCAAGAAGCTTCCTCACGAAATTACTCCTCAACCAACAACCTTACCACCGAGGTCAAACAAGATGGACATGTCTAAGGATGAACTCCGAAAAAAAGGGTTATGCTACACTTGTAAGGAACGTTGGACAAAGGGTCATAGGTTATGGGAAAAGGACACTTCTACTACATTGAGGTAGCCCCTAATGAAGAAGAAGAAGGTGAACCAGAGGGTGCTCCTAAGGAGGATGAGCTTGGGGTGACATGGGAGGAAGGATATTTGGGGGCACTCTTGCAGTACTTTCAGGAGCACCAAGGTATCATTCTCTTTGTATTAGAGGAGACCTACAAGGACAAAAGGTGACAGTATTGATAGATAGTGGAGCCACCCATAATTTCATTGATGAGGGGCTAGTGGCTAAGATGGGCCTAAAGGCCGAAAGCTTTGAAGGATTCAATATGACAGTTGCAGATGGTTATTCTATTCTGTGTACCCACCGGATCCAACAGATGGAGTTGACTCTCGGAGGACACAAAATACAAGATGATTTCTACATAGTTAGCATTTGTGAGGTTGATGTGGTCCTAGGAGTACAGTGGCTACACTCGCTTGGGGAGTACACAACTAATTACCAAACTTTGGAATTGAAATTCAAATTCAATGGGAAAGAAGTCATTCTTTGAGGACTCTCCAAAGGAAGCCCTAAGGACGATCCAACCAAGAGATCAGGAGAAGCAATAGAGATTGCCAAGCATCCAAAAGCGAAGTTGCTTGAGGGCAAGCAACACTCGGGCGAGGAGGACTGTCATGTCCCCAAAATCACATGATTTGATTTTTGGAGGGAAAAAACACAAAATAGTGTTTTTAAACACTATCTGCATTTAATATTTTAATACTATTAAATAAAATAATAATAATAATAATATTAAATATAAATTTAAATTATTGAATAAATAATATTTTAATTTTAATTTCTATCTTGAGGCCGACCTCTTTGGGAAGGTGTGATTCTATATTTGGCTGACCTAACTTGAGGAAGGCATTATGCATTATATTTATATGGGTTCCTTGCTGTTGGGAGGCATGATGAATTTGGTGGTAATAATCCATGCAAATCAGGTAAGGACGTAGCCCCTTGCTGATTCTCATGCAGGTCTGGACGTCCCCCCATTCCTGTGAATTTGTCTTGAAAGCCACACTTTCCACCATTCTGAGTTATTGTTATTTCTCACGCAGGTGCATCTCAGTCACGTCCTAGGGTGAACCGAATATCTGAAGCTGTGCGCCTCAAAGACTTATATAGCAAACTATGCAATTTGGAGAGATACGTATATAATCGTTCAACTAGTTTCCGCCTTCACTGGAGTCTAGCGCTACATTCTATTGGCACCCGAGGGGGAATAAACAAGAAAGGAGGAGCATCTCAGCCGATTGAGGATTACCCAGACATTTCCGCAAAGAATCCCCAGGTCCAGAGTCAAGTGTCAGTTAGAGTTGACCTGCGATTCATGATAAATCCCGTGACTGCTGCAGGGAGTTATATTTACCAGTACTGCTGAGTGTATGCGAATTATCTCTTCAGATTTGGATATCATTATTATTGCTGTTTATGGTTTGCCGACCTTCAGATTTCAATCATCATTGCGCACTGGTTCATTGAATGCTAAGTGGTTTCTGATTCTGAAGTGTCTGATTTGTATTTTGTTACCAGTACTCCATGAACGCATAAATTGCTATAGTTTGCTTCATTAATCATAAGATTAATCAGTTGTTCGCTTCTGTATGGGAGTATTCTGTTTTTGTGCTCAGACTGCATTGTATTCGGTTATTTGTGTTTGAACTGTGCTGAGTAAGCTACAGTTGCCTTGCCAATTGTATTTGAATTGTGCTGAGTATATTACAGAAATGAGTACCAAGGGTCAGGGTAGTAGTGTCAGGGTAACTAGGAAGGAGTTTAATGCAAGCTACAACTAAAAATTCAATTTCATCATGTTATAGTTAGGGGAATGGGCAATAGCTGCAAGGGGTATTGACTAGAGTTATCTGGAAAACAGCATTGTTTTTGCATCACTACAATCTAAATAACAATCACAGAAGTTTTGAATCACCTATTGACATATTGTATGATTGAACCATTTTTTTTCAAAGGGGCATTGTTCTTGTTTTCTACGAAAACAACCCTTGATTTGAAGAGGAGAGTAACCAGCCCATTGATTGAACCATTTTTTAATTATTAAAGGCATTCTTCTTGTTTTCTATGAAAACAACTCTTGATTTGAAGAGGGAAGTAGCCATTCCAATTATCCATATTACTTCTTTTACTCCACCACATAGTTAGTTGATACATTAACATATAGGATGCTATGAAATTTTGAAACAAAATTCTATAGCAAGCCAAAAGGGCATCTGAAAATGCGATACTAACAAAAAATTTACAAGTGCAGTGGAACCTATCAACATTGGACAAATATGTTGATAAAAGAGACCTGCGTCAGCACTATAATTAGTGCTAATTCATTTTAGCTCGTTTCATTGCAAAAGAATTGTATTTATTTATATTATATACATAATATAAGTTACTTGAATCTGCTTGTTATTTTAAATTGGAATTGCCATTTAACACGGGCCATGTTGGTTGTAAGATTAACTAAGAAGCTTGCCATCTGATCAAGTAAAGGTTATTTTAAGAAGACTAGAAACTGATTTTGAGAAATATTCCCTTCTTATCATAGATACTTGTAATTATGATATTACTGTAACAACAAGAACTGTAGTTGTTGCAGTTATGATTTCTTTTTTCATAGCAATGGTAGTAAAACTTAACTATAAAATTTAACAATCCCTGAGCTATTATATGTGCCATGAGAATAGTTATTAATCTCAGCATAAGTGTTACAAGTCACGAATCATCACACACTCTTCCCACTGTAATTGAAATTCTTACTTGATTTCACAGATAAGAAATATAATCATTTCTTTACTTATAATGTAACTGATTTTGACCGAGACATTTTTTGTGTGTTACTAATTTTCTCTCTGGTAATGGGTTTGTGAAATAGATATAAATTTTTTTGAAAGTGTAGCTGCCTAACCTGGGTTCAAGATTCTCAAGACAACTTGCCTTTTTGTTCCAGAGATTAGAACTGTGATTATTTCTTTTATCAAAGTGTAGCGGTATTTAGTCATATGTTCATTTCATTTTTGTTTAGTGTAGTATCAAGTTTGTATTTGGTGCTTACTCTGTAATAATCATTTCCAGAGAAAGGTCTTTTCCAGCAGCTTTCATTCCTTGATCGCTTCCTTTATGTGTGGATACTGGTAGACATGCTGCTGGCAGTAATTATTGGGTACTATGTAAAGGGAATAAAGAAATCTTTTCAAGTGACACAAATTACTTCAGTATCTCTGCCTATATGCATTGGACTATGGGTAATGATGTACCCTGTTTTATGCAAGGTTCGATATGAACTTATTGGAAACATGTTGAAAAGCAGGGAAATGGGCAGAAACTTGTTGTTAAGTGTGGTCATGAATTGGTTTATTGGCCCAGCCCTCATGACAGGTTTAGCTTGGGCAACACTGCCTGACCTCCCAGGATATCGTGCTGGTGTCATTTTAGTAGGTATTGCAAGATGCATTGCGATGGTTCTCATCTGGAATGAACTAGCAAAAGGGGACAGTCAACTTTGTGCTGTTCTTGTGGCTGTAAATTCTGTTCTACAAATCATCTTTTTCACTCTTGTCACCCTTTTCTATCTGAAAGTAGTTTCTAGGGGGCATAATTTACATGTTAATTCTTGGGATGTTGCAAAAAGTGTACTTCTTTTCCTTGGAGTGCCCCTTGTTGCAGGAGTTATTACTAGATTCTCTTTACGATACATCTTTGGAAAGCAGTGGTACCAAGTCAAGTTTATTCCTTTCATTGGACCTTGGGCACTTATTGGACTTATATATACAATATTTGTGATGTTTTCTATTCAAGCACATCAAATAATCAGCAACATTGGTGAGGTTTTTCGTGTTGCAGTGCCTCTTGTACTGTACTTTGGAATAGTTTTCTTTTCCTCCATTGCTTTTTGCAGGTTTCTGAAAATCCCATATCCCCAGTCTGTCACACAATCGTTCACTGCATCAAGTAACAACTTTGAACTAGCAATAGCTGTTGCAGTTGGAAGCTTTGGTATAGATTCTAAGGAAGCCCTAGCTGCAACTATTGGACCTTTAATTGAGGTTCCAGTTTTACTTTTATTGGTACATGTCATACTCGCTCTAAGAAGACGCTGGTTTGGAGAAGCTGCTACTATGTCTTGAAAACAGTTTTTACATCAGGAGTGATTGCAAGAGATGCTTCTGGAACTTGTGTATTTACAGCACTATTGGTCTTTGTTTTGTTAAACTTATTCTTATTCCATATATATTATCTGTACTGTGCATTATGAACCATGAATTTAAACACGACTGTAATAATTTAAACTTGGAATATATACAGCACTATTAGTCTTTATTTTGTTATACTTATTCTTATTTCATATGTATTATCTGTACTGTTCATTATGAGCTATGAACGTAAACGAGTGTCTTTAGTAATTTAAATCTCTGTCAATTTTTTGCTTTTATGGATGTATACAATCTGTTCCTTTATTTTATAAAGTGTAACATTGGAAATTTCGAATTCATTTACTTTTGTGTTCCTGTTATTGTTTCTTTTATTTTGCTTGACCATAAAAACTGGAGAGTTTCTTTTGAATTTGTGTTTGGATATGCATTTGTTAAATGTAATTATAGCTACTGAGAGTTGCAGAAACACAAATCAGATTTCAGATGTTCATTTCTCATGTTACTTTTATTTTATCATTCAAAGCATAAGTTTAAACAAACAATGGCTTATGAGTGTATGGTTAATTGCTAATATGGTCAGTACTTATAACTATGTAAAGGTTACAGATAGCAGAGATCAAATTCAGAGCCTGGTTTTTCCTGTTGCAGAAGCTCTTTCAATCTCAAGCAACAACGCTGCCAGTTCATACTAGCACCTTTTTATTATTGTGGTTATGAACTACTTTCTTATTTGTGGAATAGTCTACAAATTTAGGATGGGTTTCTCTTGATTTAGAATGGAGACACAGATCCTTGTACTTGTTGAGTAAACTCTTTCAATCTCAAGCAACGACGCTGCCAGTTCATACTAGCACCTTTTTATTATTGTGGTTATGAACTACTTTCTTATTTGTGGAATAGTCTACAAATTTAGGATGGGTTTCTCTTGATTTAGAATGGAGACACAGATCCTTGTACTTGTTGAGTAAATAAAAGCAGATAAACGGAAAACTAAAACAGATAAAGTATCAAACATACACAGATAAAACAGAGACATGAATTTAACGTGGTTCACCATCAATATGGCTACATCCACCAAGGAAAACAGGACAAACTATTTTATTCATCAACCCGAATACAACAGTCTTCATCTACACCAAAAAGAGAATAAGAAGGGAATTGTCTCAACTCTTCAAGCAAGTGAACAGACATGGGAAGAGGAAGACGAAAGGGTAGTGATGGTTGGGATTCATTTCCAATAGTACTTGTCTATTCTTCTCTTTTTTTGGGCTCTAGTTGCTTTACCTTTCTGATGTTGATCCTCTCTTTTATGTCTCCTCACTCCATTCTTAGTATTCAGGTCCATATTTTCTTTCAGCTTCATGATTTTCTCTGTGGTGCTACTACACCGTAATTGTCAACCTCAATGGTTGCAACGAAACCATCCTCTTTTGTGTGCTTTTGTAGCCTATATTAGTTGTATATTTTAATACTTTTCAAAGTAACACAGAACTTTGACTTATGACTTGGTTTAAGTAGTAGATGATAATTAAGCAGTTGGTCATGCTTACCACTGCCTCAAGTTGTATAACAATTTTTTGGTTGTATATTTCTTCTCTCTCAATATCTGTGTCATATCCAGCAAGACTTTAGCTGCCTATTCATCAGTGAAGCTTGCAAGCTATTTTTATAATGATTTTCATACCCAAATCGCAAGCCATTCTGTAGGGATTTTTCTTTGATTTACCACCAGGAAGCATGGGTGATAATTTCCCTATTGCCACTGGCTCACAATTTGAGTAAAAAATTGTGAAATCTTGTCTGCTTTTGGAAATGCAAGCCTGTTTTCAGACAAAGACTCGACAATGCTAAGATTTTTATATACATGGTAATATTTTCTTGCATATTCTAAGATAATGGAAGATGACTAGGTGAATGGCCTTAGTTGCCGTCTATGTTCCAATAACCATTCATTGATACATGCTAATTAAAAGCCCACTAAAAAATTCCAAATGTACCCATCCACATTATACCCAGTAGTTATAAAAACAAGTACTTAATTGGAGGTGTTGTGCAACTTTATTGGTACCAAAAGTGTATGATTATTGGGGCATTTGTGCATATGTATTGGATCAATTGTGCAAATTTTGTGGTGGTCAAAGTGAACGGTTATCGGGGCACTGGAGAATATGTATGGGGCATCAACTTGAAATGACCACTTTTTGACCTTTTTGTACATAACAAATCCTCTTGTGTTTATCATAACTATGCAAAAGCCGAAACAATAGCTATAAGCTTTTAAGTCACATACAAAGAAACCAAAAAAAAATGTTGAAATTGTTGGGAATAAGGTGTCAACTTTAGAGTCCTAACATTGAATTATTTAATGTATTATTGTATTTATTTATTTTATTTAATTTCCTCAATGTCATGTCATTAATTGGGACTCATTGGCTAGGTGGCATTCCCGTTGGAGGTGACTGTAAGACACATCTTCATAACAAGTGGAGGTAGGCGTCCCATCTTGGAATCATGGACCTAGGACAAGTGATGTCATTTTATGTCATATTCTATGATGCGTCATAAGGTATATTTTGCATGGAGAAAGTGTGGTGCCTTAGTGGGGTATGGCAAAAGTGAGAGAATAAGTGTGATAGTCATGTTTGACTTATTCTCAGTTTGTTGAAAGTGTGACAAACTATTATGACACATGTTATGACAGATTATATGACAGTTGTAAGGAATCTGTCATAACCCACTATTAGCATGAACTAGACGCCCAATCTTTTGGAGAGATGTTTTGCATGTTATGACAACTATAAGAGGTGTAAGAGAATGTTGTACAAATGTCCAAATCATGCCTATGGTGTGAAATATTGTTGCCACATGGGTTTGGACGCCTAACCTTTTCTAGAAGCTTCTTCAATTGTATCTTCTATAAATAGGATGCCTTGCATTGTAGAATGCATAGTTTGTTTGCAGGTATTAAAGTGTTGTTGGATTTCCTCCAAAAAAGCAAGATGTAGTCTCCATGTTAAGGCTGTGAGCTTGCAAATGTATTGTAACCTTATTGTTGTAGATTAATACATTGGTTCAATGCTTTGGAGTGGGGTTTTTTACCTGAAAGGGTTTTCCCCATGTATATCATGTTTTCTTCTCTTTTGTCTATTTCTCTTCTATTCTTTGTGTTTCTCATTCTTTGAAATGTTAATTTACATGTTGTTATGTTGTTGAAATTTTTTTAGATCCGAAATTACATCAACTTTCCTATAAAGGTTAATGCATAGGAAATTAAAATGTTTCTGTTTCCGCTTTTAGGCATAGTAGTATGCGCTTGTATCAAGATAATTGTTATATGATTTGTTTAAAGAAACATAAGATACTAAAGATGCATACTGGTTCTTAGAAGGCTTTCTGAGTTTGTAATTTTCCTTTCATTTGGTATTAGAGTTCTTGGATGTGCATGTGTTACAAACACGATGGTTTTTTGCAGGTTTTACATGGTTAATCAAAACTTGTGGTTTTGCAGATCTGTGGATGAACTATTTTTTCATATTATGTTTTCCTTGGGTTATTTGGATGTAAGATAGTTACAGGGTTGCATGTATGCTTCATGCATGTTTTGAGGAGGCTTGCAGCTTTCTCATTGAGAAAATGTTGGTATATGTTTTACTATTGGTGATTTGTGGGTTGTGAAGTTGGCATATTTTATACTTTATAAGCTTTTGGGCAACCTATTTCCTTTGAAGGTTTTACAGTTTTCCTGTGTTCTAAAAGCTGTGGATTTGTGTAGATCTAGAGTATTCATTTGTTTAGATGAAATATGTGTGATCCATTATTCTAAATATATAAGTGATTTTAGATTTACACGAAGATGTTTTTTCAGGTTTTCCTGGTTAAAAAAAAATCTGTGGTTTGTAGATTTGTGGGAAATTTTGTGTTCAAACTCTTAGAGTTTTTTGGATGAAAACAATTATAGATTTACATGAATGCTTGATTAGTTCCTTGACTATGGTACTTAGTTGTGGATTTCTTTGGAAAATCGGGTCTGGTAGTGATTTGGTGTTTGATTTTTAAAATCTACATGTTATCTTTGTTGATATCTCAGTTTTTTGCATGTTACTAATGTGATGATGAGTTTGCATGCTTTAGTGTATGGGATCTACAAGTTATGTAGTATGTGGATTAGCTACCCATTGGCTGTAATGGGCTAACTCGGATGTGGACTATCTATATCCACGAGATTGATTTAGTGTTGATGCAGATTTCATTAGTTGGCCTTGTTTGCGGTCATTTGTGCATTGGTATTTTGTTTTGAGATGAGAGGATGGATAGTCAATTATGGGACTTGTAGCATGTTGTTTATCTTCTTGGCTTGAAGATTTTGGTTCTACTTATTATTTGGTGTTGCTGATATTGCATTTTATTGTGTTAAAGCCATAAGAGGGGATGCTTAGATCATGTTGTCATGTTTATGTTCCCATTTCATGATTGTAGCTTTGACATTGATTTTGGTGGTTCTCTTTGTATTGAGTACATTGATCATTTGCTTGATTACTTCATGATGGTGCTATGTTGTATTTGGAGTTTGGCATGGATTGATTGGTTGTAGGTACTCATGGATACTTGGAGACTTTGGTGAGGCTTGCAGTTCTCTTATGGTTACAGACATGTTTTGAGATGGTTACTCTTGATGAGATTTCAGCGGGAAGTTCGAGGAGCCTACACCTTGGTTGGACGTGAGTTCAACATGGACCTATGAGGAGAGTGTTCTTGGATGAGTCACGATGACTTGGATATCTTGGAGGAGCATTCTCATTCCCCACTCTTGGTCTACTCGACAGTCTACTTGAGAGGTATCGCCCATTGTTCCTTTCAAGTGTATTATGTTATGCTTTTTCCTCTCATGCATATGGATCTTGAGCTAAGGATATATGGTTTTGAAGGATTCATTTGAGGAATGTTGGCATGTTTATCTCCTTATGCATTATGAGAAAATTCATTTATGTTGAGTTTAGGAGATGTATTGGGCTTATTCCCTGATATGGGAATGGATATTTAGTTTGACCTTCTTTGGCCTAAGAAGCATACATCCATGTTGATTACATGATACATGTATTATGTTTTATCTTGGTGATTGAACGGTTGGGTGTTGTTATGGCTTTTATTTTGGGGTGTGGTGGAGGAGATCATACTTGACATAGTTGGCATTTAGAAGTGTATGTAGAAGGATTTTCTATAGGTATATGATGTGCAATGTTTCTCTCTTTGGTCTTGGTTATTCTCTTTGGATGTTTGGTTTCACATTACATTGGTTTTGAGGCTTGGATGGAAACTATTGGAAATGTTAAGCATAAAAATTTGGTACCTTTACTTGGTTAATGTGTTTTCACTTATGTTCCTAGGTAATGACATGGAGGCTTATTTATCTTTTTCCTTTGTTGAGTGTGGAGAACATGAGAGAGCTTTGGAGACTTGTGGTGAGAGTTACTTTTACAGGTATATGATGTGCAGTGTTTCTTTCTTTGGTCTTGGTTATCCCCCTGGATGTTTGGTTTCACATTACATTGGTTTTGAGATTTGGATGGAAACTATTGGAAAGGTTAAGCATAAAAGTTTGGTACCTTTACTTGGTTAATGTGTTTTCACTTATGTTCCTAGGTGATGACATAGAGGTTTCTTTATCCTTTTCCTTTGTTGAGTGTGGAGAACATGGGAGAGCTTTGGAGACTTGTGGTGAGAGTTACTCTTACAAGTTAATCATTTAGAGGTTTTGCATATCATTGTGGATGTTTCTTGGTACTACATAATGTTATTTACACTTTCTATATGATGCTATTGGTAAACTTGGTATGCCTTAATCTTTTTCAGATTTGACATTACCCATGTAGTGGGAGTTCTTGGATGTGTGTGTTCTTAGTGACAATTTTGACACATGGAGCCTTTGATTGCTTTGATTGCAGTTTATGGGTTGGATCTGTTGGCATAAGTTCTACTATTATTTTGTATACCTTTGAGGTATGGTAGATTGGATGGATCAACATTTGTTGTGGGTGTTATTTCCGATCTCGTGGGTTTATCAGTTAAACGAGGGCAACCTAGTTTGGTTGTTGGTCTAACTAATAGTTTATCTTGTTCTCTGGAGGATTATTTTTCTTCAAAATTATGTTCTGACTCTATGGGCCTTGGGGCCCTGAGCAGATGTTTTAATGACACTTGGCAGGTCTTCAACAAGTGGGAGAATGTTGGGAATAAGGTGTCTCAACCTTAGAGTCCTAACATTGAATTATTTAATATATTATTGTATTTATCTATTTTATTTAATTTCCTACAATGTCATGAAGTGGGACCGGAGTGAAGTGTATAAAGCTATGACAGGAAATTCAATTTTTGCAAAAAGGTTAAACATTTGTTTATTTGCATTAAATCTTGTAAACTAATTAATTAAATGATATTTCTTAAATCATTTAATTAATTTAGTATTTTAAAATGCAAATAAATGAATGTTTTTGAAGCTGAGTTATAACTATTGTTTGAAGATCATAATGTGAAATGAAATAAATTAGCTTTATTTTTCTTTATTCTTATTTGCATAAATAATGTAAATAAATTAATTAAATGATGAAATAAATCATTTAATTAATTTATCATCTAAATGCAAATAAGAACATCATGTAAAGCTAGGACATGTATTTCTCTAGTTCTACATCAGTTTCAACTGAAGATTGATCATGCATGGTTTGAGTTCAAGATATTATGGGCGGATTGGTAAAAACGAGGCAGTTTTGCATGCTTTAAGCCACTTTTTCAGGGAGTTGCAGTTCAGTTGGAATAGTGCATGTATCAGTTATGACTTGGCAGTGAGTTTGAGCTTGATTGGACTTATTTTTGCATGGTTTTGGGCCTCCTTTTCAGAGATATTTTCTTCTGCTCGGATTTGGCTTTGGAATTATCACCCTTTCTTGGAGTTGGACTTTCAATTCTTTTTGCATGCCTTTTGGAAAGGTTTTTTGTATATATTGAAAAACTTAACTGTTTTTCAATCTAGTTCTTGTTTTCTACCTTTGCCTTCAGCAAAGAAGATCATCTTGTAACTCAGCTTTCAGATTAATATAGCAGTGTTTTTTTTACAGGTTCAAAGTGTGTAATTGCAGAAGATTCCTTTGAGTTTTAGTACTTTAGAGTTTGCCTTCTAGATTTCAAGCATCGTTTTTGTGAAGAATTTGATCGAAGAATTACTATGTTTCAGTTCTGAAACCTCTAATTTTTCTGTCTTTTTCACATATCTGTATGCAATTTAGTTTAAGATCACTGGTTATGCACTGTGCTTATTAATAGGTTAATAAATTTTGTCGTGAAAACCTCGTTTTCCCTCAATATTGCATTAGATCAAAGCCTCTGTTTAAATCATTCAAGTGATTAAATTATTGAATCAGGTTGTGCAGATTAGAGTTTTTGAGAAATATATTGTGAGTCATAATTGCAAGTCATTATCATTTAGGTGCAATCACCTCTCGTAGCTTTAGAATTTCAATTCAAGCAAGCTTTCTATCTCTTTCCCAGCCAAGTCAGTTAGTTTTTAGGAGGTTTTCATCAGGGAACCAACCCTCTCTGGAGATTGATTCTC
>VDFB02212966.1:45354-57125 GCA_007258455.2 Sequoia sempervirens | reverse complement strand
GCAGAATTCAGTTGTGAAGTCAAATTTGTAGTTCCAGGTTTGAAAATCATATTTTAAAGCAACATCTCATCAGATTTCATTTTTAGAGGTTTAGGGTTTTGAGAATTTCATGTCCACATTTTGTTGTGTGGAATCACCATAAGATCACAACCAAGGAACAGATTCTTGTGACTGTAATTATGTGATCCATAACTCTATTGGTCATGTGGCATAGTTGTGCTATAACAAATATAGGATGCATTCATGTGTGACCCAAGCTTAATGTGGCTATGTTGTGATAGAAATGGAGGCACTCATATAATGTAGTTAATTTAGGTTGTATAATGTAGGTGTCAATCATCATTGGGTGCATTTAGGTTGTCTCAAGTTTAACAGGTTAGGATGTAATTATAGCATGATCGAAGAGTGATTACCTCTTACTGTAATAAAGAGCCTATAACTCTGGTTGATATGCAGAGTGGTTGTGTTATATCAATTATGTAGTGCATTCAAGCACAACCCATGTTTAATGGGCTATTCTAGAGAGTGATCAATATTTTCTAAACCTTATGAATGTTACTTAAAAGTGTATAGCTTAAACTACAAACCAATTTTGTTACATACTTGAATTAAATCTTGGGTTACCGCAAACTATAATAATGTGATCTGCTAATAACCATTATGGAAAGTATTAAAGAAAGACCCATGCTATATAGGATACATTTCCTTGATCAGGTTTACATAACTTAATGATCAAACACAAGCTTCCCACACAATCTAGGATGTACAATCCAAGATCATACAACAACTTTGTCAAGACAACTTATTTTCTGACCCAAGATTTAAGGTTGTTTTTTAATACCAACAGAAGCATTGGTAAGAGCATGATTAGGGTACAAACCCGAGGCCTCCGTAGAAACATAAACAATAACTCTAGTCGATTAGTGAGGTTGTAATACCAGAAAGATTGAGACATTGTAGCTAATAACAAAATCTTGCAATCTAAAGATTGTAGCCAATAACAAGCACAATGTGCAACTTAGTGACATTTGTAAATGCAATCTACGATAAGAAGAATGACAATCACTTGAGATGTGACAGTCAAAAAGAGGCTGAGCAGTGACAAGATAATAAAGCTCAAACCTTGCATAGTAAAGTAGAGATTTTAACAATGAGTTTCCTTACCCCATTGCCGACCTTAAGGGTTTTTCAAATGCTTTTGGTAGTTTTAGACAAGGCAAATTCAATAAGGGAATGACTATCCAAATGAAGTAACAATGGTAATCATAGGTTCATTATTTTTTCTTAGCCATTAATGTATAATGGAGGTAGTGGATTGCATGTTTGAGCAGTGTTTTGAGACTCATCAAAGATGGGAGAATAGTGAATAATACCTTGTGGACTGTGAAGTAGTATCAATAAGGTTGAAGGATCTTAAGAACTACAATACCATGAAACAATGAGTCCCCTGTAGTAAGTAGGCAGTCTATAGGGCATAGTTTGATTTTATAGAAGGATGCTCATGAAAGGAATCTTCAAGTGATAGTGAGTGAGTTGTTTGATTGCAACTCCAGGGTGCAATACCCAAATCTTAGCGAAGTTAGCAAAGCAGTAAATGTGCAAGAAAATCGAATCGTACACAACAAACAATTCACAATGTTATCTTCCATAATGCCTTGAGTTTAAAGACAAAAATCTCATTGTATCTTCATGATGAAAGTGGTGACCTTAATGGTCAATCACTGGCAACCATGATTTTAAAACATGTTATTGTGATTATGGAGGCAACATTTTAAGCAAGGTAGTGAGTGGTGGTTTAGAACAATGGCAGGTATGAAGGATCACTTTGGTATGGTATTACCAAGGCAACAGCTTAAGACACCATTCAGAAGAGATTGAAGGTGGATTGCGGAACTCAAGGGTTAGCCATGAAAGACAAAGAAAAGATCTAGATCTATTTAAAAGCCACGATCATTAAGATATTAAAGATGTCACATGCAAAACCCTAGTAGCTAGAGTAATGAATATAATGCCAAAGAGGATAGTGTGTTGGGGAAGATTTAGGAGATCACATTATCTAATTACAGGAAATACATCATTTATTTATTTATTTAATTAAAATAAATCATTCTAAACTCATAATGATACATTGATACTTCAAAAGCCTCTGAAGGAATTTGATATTATGCAAATATATGTCAAGTAATACCTAGATTACAAATAATAGCGGGAACAATGTAAGATTTGTTGAGTAGAGCAGGAATGAGATAAGCAACAATGAATCCTATGCCTCCTTTCATGCACATCTCCTCACCATTCTCTGTCATTCTTTATGGAAGAACTTCTCCATTTTTGTGGTCTATGCTTGAAAATAATGTTTTGATGAAGGTTTTAGAGTATGTTTATTAAAATAAAAACTCCATTTACTCATTTATAGCTAAGTTGCAAAAAATGAGTAGAATTTAGTCATTTTTAGTTGTTGTGACTAAAATTTTTAGTCACCTAGTCATTTATTTTCCAAATTCTACTAGTGTGTGCTTCCTGTGCATTAGGCCTCTCTGAGGGCCCTAGGATAAATTAACAAGAAGTGACATTGCATCTTAACTAAAAGGATAAATTTGTATTGACATTAGCAAATGATGATCTCGACTCTCCTTAGAATGAGTCACTGCCTTACCTCCACTGGTGTGATCAAGTTCAATATTCTTAATTTAGAAGTCTAATGGTTGGAAATCATAGTAAAATCAAAATTTAATGCAAGCCTTTGGAATCAGATTTTATTAATACACTTAGATGTGGCTGTATGCCAATTTTTTGGTGTAGAATATCTAATTATTAGATTTTGTTACCTATCTATGAATAAAAACTATTGGAGTGTGAATTTGATATTTTTTGAAGATTTAAATAGTCAAGCTTGGTAAAGAAAAATCATGTCAGATAATATTAGTCCAACACAAAATGAAGAGACACTTGATAGATTGTGGGCTAGATTTAAAAGAAAGGGTGATGGGAAATGTTATTGTCCTTGCAATAATTGCAAGGGCTTAAAGATGAGATGACTTAATCACAACAGCTGAGAAACATTGGAGGAAACATGGTCACATTGAAGGGGGGTATGATTATCTTCCATTGGCAAGTTGTTCATTATATGTCTTTATATTGATTGAATTGTACCTTATATTGCATTATATATATATATAATCACTTGACGATCATGGTTTATTTTGTGTCTATCATACAAAAGGTGGGACCTTTAGGGCGTGCGATATGGATTTATCACGCCCGAGAATGTGGTCTTTGCAAGAAGATCTAACATGGAGCCATAAATATTAGTTGAAGTTAATGATCCTATGGAAGAAGATGAATGCTTCGTGTAAACATAGGTGAAGACATTTGGTACAAATACATTGATCCATGATATATTTAGTGGTAGAGTTGATCATGATGATCAAGATGATTTTGATGATGTTCATGATTTTACCTATAATTTGAGAAGGCATAATGGCCCCTTTATGAAGGCTATTCCCAAACAACTCTTCTCTTGTTGTATTTTGTCAGGTGAACTTGAAGGTTATAAATAGTTTATCAAACATAGAAATCTCATGGATGTTAAGGTATGTCATATATGTCATCTTTTTTCATCTATTTTAATTGTTGTTAGTTCATCACTAGTAAATAAATGATAAAATATGTACCATTAATATTCTTTATATTAACAAATTATTTTTTGTTGTAGATTGATTGGTGAATTTTTATTACCACCATCAAATATTTTACCTCGCTCATACTAAGATTTATCTGGCATTATGAAATATATCAGAATGGAGTATCAAGCAATAGATTCATGTCCCAATGATCATATTATATATCATAAATAATAGGAATTTGCAACAGAATGCCTAGAATGTCATATCAGTAAATATCAAATAGATCAATTAACAAAAAAGGTGCCTCGCAAGGTTCTTTGTTATATTCCCATTATTCCACATATGCAATGATTATTTAGGTGCAAAAGCTTAGCACAATTTATGGATTATCATGCATGGAATAGAAGTGGAGATGACATTCTTCGAATTCCTGTAAATGCTTCTACATTTAGGGACATGAAGGAAAAATGGCCACACTTTAAAGAAGAACCTCGTAATCTCAAGCTTTCATTGGGAGTG
Source organism: Sequoia sempervirens (assembly GCA_007258455.2). Classification (NCBI taxonomy): domain Eukaryota; kingdom Viridiplantae; phylum Streptophyta; class Pinopsida; order Cupressales; family Cupressaceae; genus Sequoia; species Sequoia sempervirens. The sequence continues at coordinate 52,980 of VDFB02212966.1, read as the reverse complement.
GATGGTGTCAATCCATTTGGAGAGCTAAGATCTATTTACTTGGTGTGGCCTATTTTTGTTATCAACAATAACATTCCTCCATGGATGTCAATAAAGAGGGAGCACATAATGTTGCCACGATTACTGTTTCGGCATTTTTCTATAACAACTTTTCTTTTAAATGAAGTAGCATCTTCATTTGTCTTATTTGTTGCATACAATGACTTATATTTTTTCATTCAATAGTCATGTACATTTTCAATTTCTATATGATGCAGTAAATAAAATGGTTATAATAATTATGTAATGTTTATGTTCATTCAACTAGGTAAGTATCAAGTTAAAGATATGAATGTATATATCGAGCCTCTTATCAACGAGTTACTAAATTTATGGAATGGTGTCACTATGTTTGACGTCTCTAGACCAATAAGACAAGACAATTTCAATTCCATGCAATGCTTGTATGGACAATTCATGATGATCTCTCGCACATATTTTTGTGGTATATTATAACATTCGGTACCGCTTTAACAATATTTAATTTTATGAAGTAGATATCATGCATGTTTTTAAAATAATCTATTCATTATATATAATTATAAAAATTGACATATTTAATCCAATTATATATGATCTTGCAAGTCTTCAAACAAAGAAAAAATTTGCATGTCTAATTTGTGGTCCAAAGACGAAATCTCATCATTCAACAAGTTTAGGAAAGTAGGTGTTTGATGAGTATAGGCACTTCTTCCATAGAAATCATAAGTATCGAACTACTGAAAAACATATTTTCAATGAGAAAGAGGAGACTACATCAAAACCATGAATAATGACACCTCGCCTATGGAAGTTGGAATATAATAGAATTAATCATCAAGGTTATACATCGGATCAAATTGTTTATCTATCATAAATGATATGTTTTGACTTTATATTTTTATATTGTGTTGTGTTTACTCATGTTGTAATTGACAATGATTTTCATTGTTAATTTGTTTAACTTATATGCTTCATGAAGGTCGTCAAGGCATTAATGGTCAACTTCCATAAGGACTGAAAAGTTATCCCATACAATTTAGTAGGTTGCCCTACTATGATCAGCTACAAATTGTGCATTTATTTGATACAAAGCATATCGAAAAGAATATAACAGAAACATTATAAAAAATATTGGATGGAAGGCATGACAAAGAAAAAATTGTCAAAATTTGTAGTGACATTCAGGAAGCCAATCATGCAATGAAAAATGTCATTCAATTAAATAGCGATGGAGACCAAATTAATATAAGTTTCCTTCCTTGGTTATTAACAGAGCAGCAAAGCAATGCTATAAAAGAAGTCATACGAAAAATTTGATTTTCCATAGGATTTGTTGCGAACATAAACAATATAATAACAAAGAAAGGTGAATTTGGGTCAAGGATGAAAACGCATGATTGGCACACCTTCATTAAGGTAATTATTCTGGTATATTATATACACTTGTATAATGTGCATGTACTTTTCAGTGTATTGTGTTTACTACCTTTAGAAAAATAATGAAAAGATCTTTTATAATTGTTGCAGTACATTCAACCTCTATCTCTCCTAGACAACTTTGACAACAATGCCAAGCAAGTTATATATTATCTTGGAAAATACATGAGCTAAGTAGCAATATTGGTTCAATTCATTGTATACATCTTTTAATTGCTATTTTCTTTACTTGTTATGTAATATACTGTATATTTTTGTTAAATCTCATTAATATATTTGTGCCTTGAATCACTTGTAGATGGTTGTCATCTAAAAAAATTCATAAAGAAGATATAAATTATTAGAAGAGAAAAATCCCTCATCTAATGTGTGAAATGCAAAAGTGTCTACCTTCGATATTTTTCAATGCACAAGAACACTACCTCATACACCAAGTTGAGGAGATTGAATTTTGTGGACCTGTACACACAAGGTCAATGTGGATGGTTGAGAGGCACTTGAAATTTTTGAAGGATTTTGTTAGATAAAGAGAACATCCTAAGGGTTCTATAGTGAAGGGATATATGGTATTAGTGTACATTAGTGAATATCTTCCTATGTTTGCAGCAAAGATCCATGTAGATCTTATTTGGGATTCCAACTCCATTAACAAATTCGAAGGGGAGTACCTGATGGGGAAAGGTAGATTGAGGAAAGTGAGAGGTAATTATAAGATGGTCATGGAGATTAATTGGAATACATTTTACATATGGTTTTTATGTATATTGTACTTATTTAATTTTTAATCTTCAATATACATCAATTATAAATTAAGGTCATATACTGTGGTATTTAACTAATTATACGTTGTTTGTGAATTTCAATTTTTTTTATACAGTTGATCAAGAGTGGGATGCACTACATTTGTACGTCACAAACAATCTTGATTGGATGATAGTATGGATTGAACAACATCAACAATCTGGTCGTGCATTAACATGGGAAGGTGTGGCTTCATTAGTTAAAGAAGCTCATCGTAATGGAGATTTCAATGTTACACAGACAAATTTCTTTAGCATATAGTTTAAGAGATAAACAGGTACGTATAAATATATTAATCACCCATATTATTTAATTATTTTCAATTATATTGACGTATATATATGTTGAGATTATTATTTTTGCATATATTTGGACAAGAATAAATATGTTTATCATTTGACAATATTGCAATAATTTTTACATATTTGACATATTGCAAGTGAAACACCACAAGGCTATGTGGTGCAATGGTTGTAAATTTCAAATCAAAAAGTTGGATGAGATGAAGAAAACTTGTTATTCTTGTATAACTACAGTCTTTCACGTGACTAATGTTTCATCTAGAAGCGACATACATCCAAAAGTATCAGAAAATCGATACTATGGGATTTTGGATGATATACTTGAGTGTGACTTTAAGTCCTTCAGATTAATTTTGTTCGTCCTCCTATGGTATAGCATACAATTGAATGAAAATGATCTTGAGAGAACTGTTATTGAACATGATAATGCATTTACCATGGTTAATACAGGGTTGATCGAGGGAGCTAGAAATGAGCCCTATGTTCTTCCAAGCCAATGTGAGCAAGTATTTTACTTAGAGGTTCTAGGGAAACCAGATTGGTCATTTATTGTTAGATATGATCCAAGAGGAAGGGAGGTAAAGTATAATGTGGTGGAAGAAGATACCGAAGAACTAGAAGATGATGTAGATGATGATCAGGATCAGCAGTTAGTTGATGATGTCCCTAACGAAGATGTCGAAGAGGAGGAACTAGATCATGATGATGTAGGAGTTAATGTTCATGAAGATAATATCCATGTGGATGATGACATTATCAAAACTGATATCGATGATGATGATGATATGACCAATCCTTACAATTTTGAATCTAGATCAGATGATATAGACAAAGAGTTGGATGAAAAAGAAGATCAATGACATTGAAATGTATGAGTAATGTGATTATATTATCTATTTGATATTAATTTCTTGATAGAAGTATATTTGAATTATGTGGTTACATAATTAATTCATGATTTTTTTAATTTTTATGCCATTACATAATTAATTTAATGATGTACTTTTTAATGTTTGAAAGGTCAAAAAATTAAAGCATTTCAATAGTGATGTTAACAACCTTGAAATTAGTGTGTTTTATGTTTCATGTGATCATAAAAGATTAAAAATTCAGTTGTAGAGGTGGTTGTTCAGTGGTTGACATGTAAATGCCTTTAAAAGGAATAAAGTGATCATTGTAATGGTTGTTAATGGTTGAGGATTTAAAATACAAGCTCTTGACATTCAAAAATCTGTGTTTTTCTTCAAAATTTCTGTATTTTTCCTGTTATGCAGCACTGCATGGTCACATGTAGCCATAATTTGATGTGAAATCAATTTCAGGTCATTAAAATATGTGTTAGCTTTGATTTGAATCTTATTTGAGGGCTTAAGGTGTTGATTTGAGTTAGAAAGCTTCATTTCTTTGCATACAGCCCGATTACCCTATTTTTGAGGGTTTTGTAGTCCAAACATGATATAAAGGGGCTCTTACACTTTTTTTTATTATTGTAGCTTATGTAAGATGCCCCATGGATAATATTGTAGGATGCATGAATAGGGTGTAGGATGAGAAATAAAGAAGGTATAGTTGTTGTCCTCAAGAGTTTTGTGAAGAAAAGCATGTGAAATGAGAGGTACTTTCTAGCCCGATGCTTGTTTGCTCCTTCATTTTCTATAAGAAGGATTTCAAGGCTAGAAGTACGGGTTAGCAAGTTAGATATTTTTTGGTCGAGTCTAGGTAGAGTTGCAGAGAAAATTGTAAAGTTCGATGGTTTTAAGGAAAATGCAATTTAGGTTTTGAGTCATTTTGTAGTAGGTTTTGAATTCATGGGGATTTGATGTTTTATTACACTACTGGAATTTGAATTGAAATGATTAATTCAAACTCATGTCTCTCCATTGTACATGCATATCTTAATTTTGAATAATATAATCAAGGGTTGTCTCATTCATCCCACTCTTGTGGTGTGTATGATTTCTATTTTGGCTTTAATTCAAGGAATTAATTAAAATGCTTAAATGGGATTGTAGGTGGATATGTTCTGTATAAGGATTTGATAAGTAGTATTGGGTTAGAATACATGTTGATGAAATTGTAAAGCAATGTTCTCAAGGATCTTATATGTTATGCGTTAAATCTGTCATAAATTTGACTCCCTCAATGGATATATGGCACTGATGTAAGTTGTACTAATTTGTATGGTTCAGTATTTTGTTTTTCTTTACCTAGCGCTTGCTACAAATTGAAAATCAATGACTATTTTACACTGTGGAATGTGTTGTAGTTATCTCATGCTCCAAATAGTTGATATTACTGATGAACAACCAATTCTATTCAATATTATGCTATTATGTTGAGCTATTAAATGAGATTATCTATTGTTGTTAATGATGTTTACGATAATGGTGCAGAGGTTGTAAACACATTAAGGGATCACCCTCCCGAGTCTTGTAGAGCCCAAAGTGTATGAGGTCTTTAAAATCCTCATTATTTGGTCCAAGTCCTTCGAGCTACCCTTTATTGGAATTGGAAATTCCATAGGTAAATTAGAAGACCAACCTGGTTATAGTAAAAACAACAAACAGGTAGAGGGGAGAGAGATAGAGGGATTCAGTGAGAGAGAGATGGAGGGAGTGGGAGAGAGATAGAGGGTAGAGGGTTAAAGGTAGAGGGGAGGGAGATAAGAGTGAGTGAGAGAGAGAGACTTGAGAGAAGGAGAGGGGGTAGGAGGGTGATACTTAAGAAAGAGAGGGAGGGAATGAGGGAGTGGGAGAGAGATAAAGGGTAGAGGGTTAAGCGTAGAGGGTAGAGGGTTTAAGGGTTTAGAGTTTAAGGGTTTAGGTTTAAAGGTAGAGGGGAGAGAGATAGAGGGAGTGAGTGAGAGAGAGAGACCTGAGAGAGGGAGAGGGGGTAGGAGGGAAAGTCTTGAGAGAGAGGGAGGGAGGGAGTGGGAGAGAGATAGAGCATAGAGGGTTAAGTGTAAAAAAATTGGGGGTTTAGGGTTTAAAGTTTAAGGGTTAAAGTTGGGGTTTTACTAGGGTTAAAGGTAGAGCCAGGATGAGATAGAGGGGAGTGAGAGAGGGAGCTACAGGAGAGGGAGAGGGGTGGGAGGAGGTCTTGAGAGAGAGAGGGAGGGAGTGGGGAGAGATGGGGTAGAGGGATTTAAGAGTTTAGGGTTAAGAGGGTGGGGCTAAAAGTAGAGTGGAGAGACTAAGGAGAGTTAGGAGGGGAAGGGAGAGAAGGGAAGAGGGGGAGGAAGGGGAGAGAGAGGCGAGAGGGAGAATTGGGAGATAGATAGAGGAGAGAAAGCGTTAAGAATTGTTGGGGAGTTTGTGGTGGTGAGAGTGATTAGGGTTTAGAGTTTAAGGGTTAGGGTTTGGAGTTTAGGGTTGGGGTAGAGAGGAGAGAGAGAGGCAGAGAGGCAGAGAGAGAGGGCACGAGGAGTGGGAGAGGGGGTAGAGGAGGGAGAGACTTGAGAGAGGGTAGAGGGTAGAATTAAAGGGTTTAGGGTTTGGGATTTAAGGGTTAAAGGGATTAGGGTTATGGGTAGGGGAGAGATAGGAGTTAGGTGAGAGAGAGGGAGAGAGTGGGGAAAAGAGATAGAGAGTAGAGGGTAGAAGGTGGCGGGTTAAGGGTGAGGGAGGGGAGATAAGAGTGAGTGAGAGAGAGAGAGAGAGAGAGACACGAGAGAGGGAGGCAGGGGAGTAGGAGGTGAGACTTGAGAGAGAGAGGGAAAGATGGAGGGAGTGCTGGGAGAGAGATAAGGGGTGTTAGAGGGTAGAGAGTTTTAGATTTTTAGAGTTTTAGGGTTAAGGTTTAGGGTTTAGGGTTTAGGAATTGGGGAGAGAGAGAGATAAAGAGGGAGTGAGAGAGAGAGACCTAAGAGAGGGAGAGGGGGTAGGAGGGAGAGACTTGAGAGAGAGAGAGGGTAGAGGATTTAAGGGTTTGGGGTTTAAGGGTTAAGGGTTAATGGTTTAGGGTTTAGGGTTATGAGTAGTGATGGAACTTTAAAGTTTTGTTCTCCATGTTCTATTTTATCCTGCCTTTTTTCTCTGGTCATCTATGGTGTTTAGGAAAAGCCTAAGGTTGGGGTTTTACCTTTATCTTCATGTAAAACCCTAGTGTTCATCTTACACCTTGGATGGGATCTATGTGGCTGTTACTTTTTGGGAAGGCTTTAAAATGACTTAAGCCCCATTGCTTCGTCTAGGCTGGGGCCCCTTTTGTTTTATTATTTTATTTCCTTCGCCTGACTTTATTTTTCCTGAGTCTTTTGTTGGTCATGTGTTCCCTCGTTAAAAAAAATTGTCATTTTTTTTCGTCGGCCTAGTGATGTCCCCTTATTCCTTTAGGGGAGAGGGCCCAATAGTCGTGCAGGCTAACTTTCTCAGCATGTAGCAATTGACTAGAATATTGTAGAACCTTCATTTTTTTCTGAAATGTAGACTAGTCTCTTATCTATCTATAACTAAGGTTTGGAGGTGTGACTTATCATGAAACTCACCACATTGGAAGATCTTTTGAGAAGTGTCTAAAATTTGACATTTTAAAGGTTCGACTAAAACTTAATCATGGAACCCCCAATAGTTGAACCAAAAAATATCATTTGTTGCTTGTAGAATATGATATTTTTATTTAAATTAAAATTAATATACAACCTAAGTGGACCAAATACTTATTGATAACCATAAATCTTTGATATCTCTACCTTTTATATTCAACACATATGGACTAATAATTGAACACAAAAAATCTATTTGTTGTTATAAAAACAACACATAATTATTTAAAATACAACTTATATTGAACAAAAATGGACCAATAGTTGAACACTAATTTTTTTTTAAAATCCTTCACATTTAATGGGAAAATACATGTTATTTATTGTGCTCACCTTTTATATTTGTGATAGGACAAACTATTAATATAAAAGTATTGAATGCTTGTACATTGCTACCCCAATTGTTGTACACATAAGAACAATATTTTTTCACTATGATAACAATACTTGTTTAAATGAGTGTCTTATTTTATTAAATGGGCATTTTATTTTTTAAATGATATACTTATAGTGGAGAGTTGT
>VDFB02212966.1:34983-45254 GCA_007258455.2 Sequoia sempervirens | reverse complement strand
ACAAAATTAATCTGAAGGACTTAAAGTCACACTCAAGTATATCATCCAAAATCCCATAGTATCGATTTTCTGATACTTTTGGATGTATGTCGCTTCTAGATGAAACATTAGTCACGTGAAAGACTGTAGTTATACAAGAATAACAAGTTTTCTTCATCTCATCCAACTTTTTGATTTGAAATTTACAACCATTGCACCACATAGCCTTGTGGTGTTTCACTTGCAATATGTCAAATATGTAAAAATTATTGCAATATTGTCAAATGATAAACATATTTATTCTTGTCCAAATATATGCAAAAATAATAATCTCAACATATATATACGTCAATATAATTGAAAATAATTAAATAATATGGGTGATTAATATATTTATACGTACCTGTTTATCTCTTAAACTATATGCTAAAGAAATTTGTCTGTGTAACATTGAAATCTCCATTACGATGAGCTTCTTTAACTAATGAAGCCACACCTTCCCATGTTAATGCACGACCAGATTGTTGATGTTGTTCAATCCATACTATCATCCAATCAAGATTGTTTGTGACGTACAAATGTAGTGCATCCCACTCTTGATCAACTGTATAAAAAAAATTGAAATTCACAAACAACGTATAATTAGTTAAATACCACAGTATATGACCTTAATTTATAATTGATGTATATTGAAGATTAAAAATTAAATAAGTACAATATACATAAAAACCATATGTAAAATGTATTCCAATTAATCTCCATGACCATCTTATAATTACCTCTCACTTTCCTCAATCTACCTTTCCCCATCAGGTACTCCCCTTCGAATTTGTTAATGGAGTTGGAATCCCAAATAAGATCTACATGGATCTTTGCTGCAAACATAGGAAGATATTCACTAATGTACACTAATACCATATATCCCTTCACTATAGAACCCTTAGGATGTTCTCTTTATCTAACAAAATCCTTCAAAAATTTCAAGTGCCTCTCAACCATCCACATTGACCTTGTGTGTACAGGTCCACAAAATTCAATCTCCTCAACTTGGTGTATGAGGTAGTGTTCTTGTGCATTGAAAAATATCGAAGGTAGACACTTTTGCATTTCACACATTAGATGAGGGATTTTTCTCTTCTAATAATTTATATCTTCTTTATGAATTTTTTTAGATGACAACCATCTACAAGTGATTCAAGGCACAAATATATTAATGAGATTTAACAAAAATATACAGTATATTACATAACAAGTAAAGAAAATAGCAATTAAAAGATGTATACAATGAATTGAACCAATATTGCTACTTAGCTCATGTATTTTCCAAGATAATATATAACTTGCTTGGCATTGTTGTCAAAGTTGTCTAGGAGAGATAGAGGTTGAATGTACTGCAACAATTATAAAAGATCTTTTCATTATTTTTCTAAAGGTAGTAAACACAATACACTGAAAAGTACATGCACATTATACAAGTGTATATAATATACCAGAATAATTACCTTAATGAAGGTGTGCCAATCATGCGTTTTCATCCTTGACCCAAATTCACCTTTCTTTGTTATTATATTGTTTATGTTCGCAACAAATCCTATGGAAAATCAAATTTTTCGTATGACTTCTTTTATAGCATTGCTTTGCTGCTCTGTTAATAACCAAGGAAGGAAACTTATATTAATTTGGTCTCCATCGCTATTTAATTGAATGACATTTTTCATTGCATGATTGGCTTCCTGAATGTCACTACAAATTTTGACAATTTTTTCTTTGTCATGCCTTCCATCCAATATTTTTTATAATGTTTCTGTTATATTCTTTTCGATATGCTTTGTATCAAATAAATGCACAATTTGTAGCTGATCATAGTAGGGCAACCTACTAAATTGTATGGGATAACTTTTCAGTCCTTATGGAAGTTGACCATTAATGCCTTGACGACCTTCATGAAGCATATAAGTTAAACAAATTAACAATGAAAATCATTGTCAATTACAACATGAGTAAACACAACACAATATAAAAATATAAAGTCAAAACATATCATTTATGATAGATAAACAATTTGATCCGATGTATAACCTTGATGATTAATTCTATTATATTCCAACTTCCATAGGCGAGGTGTCATTATTCATGGTTTTGATGTAGTCTCCTCTTTCTCATTGAAAATATGTTTTTCAGTAGTTCGATACTTATGATTTCTATGGAAGAAGTGCCTATACTCATCAAACACCTACTTTCCTAAACTTGTTGAATGATGAGATTTCGTCTTTGGACCACAAATTAGACATGCAAATTTTTTCTTTGTTTGAAGACTTGCAAGATCATATATAATTGGATTAAATATGTCAATTTTTATAATTATATATAATGAATAGATTATTTTAAAAACATGCATGATATCTACTTCATCAAATTAAATATTGTTAAAGTGCAAATAACGCTATAATATGTACCACAAAAATATGTTAGCCCCTCGAGAGATCATGAATTGTCCATACAAGCATTATTGCATTGAATTGAAATTGTCTTGTCCTATTGGTCTAGAGACTGGAAACATAGTGACACCCATTCCATAACTTTAGTAACTCGTCGATAAGAGGCTCGATATATACATTCATATCTTTAACTTGGTACTTACCTAGTTGAATGAACATAAATATTACATAATTATTATAACCATTTTATTGCAATATATATAAATTAATGTACATGACTATTGAATGAAAAAAATATAAGTCATTATGCAACAAATAAGACAAATGAGATGCTACTACGTTAAAGAAAATTGATGTAGAAAAATACCCGAAACAATCATTGACAACATTATGTGCTCCCTCTTTATTGACATCCATGGAGGAATGTTATTGTTGATAACAAAAATAGGCCACACCAAGTAAATAGATCTTAGCTCTCCAAATGGATTGACACCATCCACTCCCAATGAAAGCTTGAGATTACGAGGTTCTTCTTTAAAGTGTGGCCATTTTTCCTTCATGTCCCTAAATGTAGAAGCATTTACAGGAATTCGAAGAATGTCATCTCCACTTCTATTCCATGCATGATAATCCATAAATTGTGCTAAGCTTTTGCACCTAAATAATCATTGCATATGTGGAATAATGGGAATATAACAAAGAACCTTGCGAGGCACCTTTTTTGTTAATTGATCTATTTGATATTTACTGATATGACATTCTAGGCATTCTGTTGCAAATTCCTATTATTTATGATATATAATATGATCATTGGGACATGAATCTATTGCTTGATACTCCATTCTGATATATTTCATAATGCCAGATAAATCTTAGTATGAGCGAGGTAAAATATTTGATGGTGGTAATAAAAATTCACCAATCAATCTACAACAAAAAATAATTTGTTAATATAAAGAATATTAATGGTACATATTTTATCATTTATTTACTAGTGATGAACTAACAACAATTAAAATAGATGAAAAAAGATGACATATATGACATACCTTAACATCCGTGAGATTGTTATGTTTGATAAACCATTCATAACCTTCAAGTTCACCAGCAAAAATACAACAAAGAGAAGAGTTGTTTGGGAGCCTTCATAAAGGGGCTCGTATGCCTTCTCAAGTATAGGTAAATCATGAACATCATCAAAATCATCTTGATCATCATGATCAACTCTACCACTAAATATGTCATGGATCAATGTATTTGTACCATCATCTTCACCTATGTTTTCTGGCGCATGATCATCTTCTTCCATAGGATCATTAACTTCAACTTCAATATTTATAGCTCCATGTTCGTCTTCTTGCAAAACCACATTCTCTGGGCCGTGATAATCCATATCATCTGCCCTAAGGAACCCCACCTTTTTAATAATGATAGACACAAATAAACCATGATCATGATCAAGTGATTATATATATATATAATGTGAAAATAATATAAAAATTTACAAATTCAATCAATATAAACATATATAATGAACAACTTACCAATGGATGATAACCATGCCCCACTTCAATGTGACCATGTTTCCTACAATGTTTCTCAGCTGTTGTGATTAAAAGTCGTCTCGTCTTTAATCCCTTGCAATTATTGCAAGGACAATAACAATTCCCATCACCCTTTCTTTTCAATCTATCCCACAATCTATCAAGTGTCTCTTCATTTTGTTCTGGACTAATATTATCTGACATGATTTTTCTTTACCAAGCTTGACTATTTAGATCTTCAAAAAATATCAAACTCGCACTCCAATAATTTTTATTCATAGACCGGTAACAAAATCTAATAATTCTGATATTCTACACCAAAAAAATTGGCATGCAACCACCCCTACAAAAGAGAAGATAGTCTGAAGTTAATGACCCCAAAAAACACTTTAAAATGCTAATTCCAAAACTTATTAAATTTTGATTTTACTATGATTTCCAACCATTAAGACTTCTAAAATTAGAATATTGAACTTGATCACAAACTTCCTACAATGATGGAGGTAGCGAAGCTAGTAAGAGCAAGTGACTCATTCCTAAGGAGAAACAAGTCGAGATCATCATTGCTAATGTCAATACAAATTTATCCTTTTAGTTAAAGATGCAATGTGTCACTTCTTATGATGAGCTTATCCCTAGGGCCCTCAACATTGAGAGAGCCCTAATCGCACAAGGAAGCACACACTAGTAGAATTTGGAAAATAAATGACTAGGTGACTAAAAATTTTAGTCACAACAACTAAAAATGACTAAATTCTACTCATTTTTTGCAACTTAGCTATAAATGAGTAAATGGAGTTTTTATTTTAATAAACATACTCTAAAACCTTCATCAAAACATTATTTTCAAGCATAGACCACAAAAATGGAGAAGTTCTTCCATAAAGAATGACAGAGAATGGTGAGGAGATGTGCATGAAAGGAGGCATAGGATTCATTGTTGCTTATCTCATTCCTGCTCTACTCAACAAATCTTACATTGTTCCCGCTATTATTTGTAATCTAGGTATTACTTGACATATATTTGCATAATATCAAATTCCTTCAGAGGATTTTGAAGTATCAATGTATCCATTATAAGGTTTAGAATGATTTATTTTAATTAAATAAATAAATAAATGATGTATTTCCCTGTAATTAGATAATGTGGAGATCTCCTAAATCTGCCCCAATGCACTATCCTCTTTGGCACTATATTCATTACTCCAACTACTAGGATTTTGCATGTGACATCTTTAATATCTTAATGATTGTGGATTTTAAATAGATCTCAGTCTTTTCTTTAATCCTTTTCATGGTAACCCTTGAGTTCCATAATCCACCTTCAATCTCTTCTAAGAATGGTGTCTTAAGCTAGACTGCATAGTATGCATATAAAGTAAAAGTCCCTTCTATAATTTTATTGTTCTAAAAACCACTCACTTCACTGGCCTTTGCTTAAAATGTTGCCTCCATAAGCACAATAGCATGTTTTAAAATCATGGTTGCCAGTGATTGACCATTAAGGTCACCACTTTCATCATGAAGATACAATGAGATTTTTGTCTTCAAACTCAAGGCATTATGGAAGATAACATTGTAAATTGTTTGTTGTGTACGATTCGATTTTCTTGCACATTTACTGCTTTGCTAACTTCCTTTAAGACTGGGTATTGCACCCTCAGCTGCAATCTCAAACATCTCACTCACTATCACTTGAAGATTCCTTTCATGAGCATCCTTCTATAAAATCAAACTATGCCCTATAGACTGCCTACTTACTACAAGGGACTCATTGTTTCATGGTATTGTAGTTCTTAAGATCCTTCAACCTTATTGATACTACTTCACAGTCCACAAGGTATTATTCACTATTCTCCCATCTTTGATGAGTCTCAAAACACTGCTCAAACATGCAATCCACTACCTCCATTATACATTAATGGCTAAGAAAAAATAATGAACCTATGATTACCATTGTTACTTCATTTGGATAGTCATTCCCTTATTGAATTTGCCTTGTCTAAAACTACCAAAAGCATTTGAAAAACCCTTAAGGTCGGCAATGGGGTAAGGAAACTCATTGTTAAAATCTCTACTTTACTATGCAAGGTTTGAGCTTTATTATCTTGTCACTGCTCAGCCTCTTTTTGACTGTCACATCTCAAGTGATTGTCATTCTTCTTATCGTAGATTGCATTTACAAATGTCACTAAGTTGCACATTGTGCTTGTTATTGGCTACAATCTTTAGATTGCAAGATTTTGTTATTAGCTACAATGTCTCAATCTTTCTGGTATTACAACCTCACTAATCGACTAGAGTTATTGTTTATGTTTCTACGGAGGCCTCGGGTTTGTACCCTAATCATGCTCTTACCAATGCTTCTGTTGGTATTAAAAAACAACCTTAAATCTTGGGTCAGAAAATAAGTTGTCTTGACAAAGTTGTTGTATGATCTTGGATTGTACATCCTAGATTGTGTGGGAAGCTTGTGTTTGATCATTAAGTTATGTAAACCTGATCAAGGAAATGTATCCTATATAGCATGGGTCTTTCTTTAATACTTTCCATAATGGTTATTAGCAGATCACATTATTATAGTTTGCGGTAACCCAAGATTTAATTCAAGTATGTAACAAAATTGGTTTGTAGTTTAAGCTATACACTTTTAAGTAACATTCATAAGGTTTAGAAAATATTGATCACTCTCTAGAATAGCCCATTAAACATGGGTTGTGCTTGAATGCACTACATAATTGATATAACACAACCACTCTGCATATCAACCAGAGTTATAGGCTCTTTATTGCAGCAAGAGGTAATCACTCTTCGATCATGCTATAATTACATCCTAACTTGTTAAACTTGAGAAAACCTGAATGCACCCAATTATGGTTGACACCTACATTATACAACCTGAATTAACTACATTATATGAGTGTCTACATTTCTATCACAACATAGCCACATTAAACTTGGGTCACACATGAATGCATCCTGTATTTGTTATAACACAACTATGCCACATGACCAATAGAGTTATGGATCACATAATTACAGTCACAAGAATCTGTTCCTTGGTTGTGATCTTATGGTGATTCCACACAACAAAATGTGGACATGAAATTCTGAAAACCCTAAACCTTTAAAAATGAAATCTGATGAGATGTTGCTTTAAAATATGATTTTCAAACCTGGAACTACAAATCTAACTTCACAATTGAATTCTGCAAAAAGACAATGACTACCCTCAACCTAGCGATATCTTCTTGATTTTTTTTTTTTCCAAGAAAATATTCCTTAGTTCTCCACAAACTGTCTCAAGTAGAGCAAAACACTGTTGCAATAAATCAACAAACTCACTTTTCTTTATGTCAGCCACAATTTTATTTCTTTCTATTTTTCATGTTTGTTGAAATTTCGATGAAACTAATAGTCAAAATTTTGACGAAACCAAGGTTTGTTGAAATTTCAACAAACGTCGGGAATAAACTTTCAAAAAATTGAAAATTACACATCAAATTTTACAAGCACCCGACGATACATCAAATTATACATATTTCATCAGACATTTTCATTAGATTTTGCAGTCAAATGAGTTAGTGCCTTGACATAAAATTAGCAATATATCTCCTCATATTGGCCCAAAAGTACAGTTGTTGAAGATCAGTGTGCATCCTTTTGACACCAAGATGAGTTGAATACGGTGCCTGATGTGCCTCTAACATAATCAAAGTGCAAATATCTCCAGTGGATGGTTACATAAATACAACCCAAATGCCTCAAAATACCGTTTGACTCAAGAGAATATCATACAAATCTTCCCTCTAAAGCTCTACCTAACTCCACCTCAATATTCACCTCATGATACCAACCATCTAAAGGAAGTGCTGAAAGTATTTGACTCCTCAAATCCACACCAAGAGTCACTACTGATAACTCATGGCTTCGTCTACTAAGTGCATCCACAACCACATTCTCCTTTCCTTGAATGAATTTCACCTCAAAATAATATTCACATAGGAAATCCATCCATCATCTCTGCTTGGCATTCAGATTAGGCTGCATAAAGATGTGTTGCAAGCTACGGTGATCATTGTGCCACTCAAACTGATGCCCTAGTAAAAAGTGCCTCCACCTCATCAAAGCATGTACCACATCGACTAACTCAAGATCATGTGTAGGGTAATTCAACTCGTGATCCTTGAGTTTGTGATACTCATAGGAAATCATGTGTGCATCCCTCCTGCATCAACACAACTCCTATACCCTCTAAGGAAGCATCTGTACAAACTGAAAAATCCCTAGAAGGATTAGGAACTGCTAAGATTGGAGCACTGGTCAATCTCTCCTTAAGAGTCTGAAAAGCCATTTCACACTGTTCTAACCAAAAAAACTTCTTCCCTTTCCTCTGAAGGGAAGTAATGGGGTGTGCTATCCTCGAAAACCCCTATACAAATTAGCGGTAATAACCTTCTAATCCCATGAAATTTCAAACCTCTACAACATTAGTGGGTGCAGTCCAATCAATGATAGCTTGAATCTTTGAAGGGTCCACTGCAATTCCCTCACTAGAAATAACATGTCTTAGATATTTTACCTTTGTCTTGAATAACTCACACTTCGACAAATTAGCATACAATTGATTCTCCCTCAAACGCTATAACACCTGTCTCAAGTGATCCTCATGCTCCTCCATGGTCCTAGAATAGATCAATATGTCATCTAGAAACACCAAGACAAATTGGTCAAGGTAGGTGTGAAACACACCATTCATCAAACTCATAAACACTAAGGGTGCATTCGTTAACCCGAATGGCACCACTGTGAAATCATAGTGTCTGTATTGAGTACGAAATGTGGTCTTATGTATATCTGCCTCGAAGATGCACAACTGGTGATAACCTTATTTAAGATCAATCTTCGAGAATACCCTAGCACCTTTAATCTGATCAAATAGGTCATCTATCCTCGGCAACGGATATTTGTTCCTTATTGTCACCTTGTCCAATTTTTGGTAATCTATACACAATCGAAGGGACTTGTCCTTCTTCACAAAAATCACTGGTGCTCCCCAAGGAGAGACACTAGGATGAATAAATCCCTTCTCTAACAACTCCTCAAGCTATAATCAGAGCTCCTTAAGCTCTTGAGTGGTCATCCAGTAAGGAGCTTGTGAAATTGGCTTTGCTCTAGGTACAAGATCAATATTAAAGTCAATGTCATGCTTAGGTGGCATCCCTAGAATCTCACTAGGAAAAACACTGACATACTGTCTAAGAATGGGTTGAATATCAAGAGACACCTCCTCCTGAATCACTCCTAACTCCAAATCATTATATTTCACTACGAATAACTAATAGCCTTGTCGCATACACCTTCTCAATTGCATAGTTGATATAATTCTCAAAGAAATAGGTCTCTAAATCCCAACTATCTCGACCTCACTACTAGAATCATCAACACACTTCACCGAATTTTGACGGAAGTCTATGGCTGCTCTGTGAGCCTCTAACCAATTCAAGCCCAATACAACATCATAAGAACCAAAAGGAATAATACGAAGATCAACAGTGGTGACAAGAGATCCAATCCTCAACCTGGAACCACAGACAAGAGACTCAACTGCAACCTTAGCACCAAAAACTAACTCAACCTTCCACCTATTGTCCTACTTCACTACCACTAGTCCACATCATGCCACTATAGAAGGATAAATGAAGGATTCTGAAGCACCTGAATCAAAGAGAACAAAAACTCTACTACCTTGTAACACACTGATGTCTCAACCATTGTGCCCTGGTGCTTAGCCTGGTGGTTGTCAACCACCACAAAAACTTTGTGTGATCTACCTGCAACCCCTACTATTGGCTCTAAAGCCACTGGTCTCTGAGTAAACCCAAATGTTCCCTTCTGAGGACACTGTTGAGAAATATGACCCTACTATGCACATGAGAACCACCCTATACCTTTACCAAAACCTCTACTACTAGGAGGTGCACTAGACTGCTAAACACTGCCCCTATTAACTGTAGACTATGAAATTTGGGCTGGCTGATCAGAGTGACAATGTTTAATTCACCTCCAATTCCTATCTCTCCTGGACTGAGGCCTATCATCCTAACGAGATCGTGAGTTCTTATGTTTTGACTGTGAGGGTTGCTACTGTTGTTGCTCTTGGCCACCCTTAGAGGGTTCCTGTTGACTCTTAGATGGACCTGCTGACTGTGTCTGACCCCCATAAGAACTGAAACTTGCCAGAGGTGCACTACCAATCTAGACCCCCATCTATCCACCTAAAGCCATAGCTAGATTCTCCTCAACAACC
>VDFB02212966.1:0-34883 GCA_007258455.2 Sequoia sempervirens | reverse complement strand
AGGGTTTTAGGGTTTAAGGGTTGAGTGTTAAGATTTGAGGGTTGAGAGTTAAGGGTTGATGGTTGAGGGATTAAGGGTTTAAGGTATAGGGTAAGGGTATTAGGGTTGAGGGTTTAATATATAGGGTAGAGGGTTGAGGGTATAAGGAATAGGGTATAGGGTACAGTGTTAAGTGTTGAGGGTATAGGGTATAGGGTACAGTGTTAAGTGTTGAGGGTATAGGGTATAGTGTTAAGTGTTGAGGGTGTATGTTATAGGGATGAGGGTTGCGGATTTAAATTATAGGGTTAAGTTATAGGGTATAGTTTTAAGTGTTGAGTGTATGTGGTATAATGTTATGTGTCGAGGGTATAGGGTATAGGGATCAGGGTTGAGGCTGTAGGGTTTAGGGTTTAGGGTATAAGGTTAAGGTATAAATTATAGTGTTAATTGTTGAGGGTATAGGGTATAACACGGTAAAAGTGTTGAGGGTATAGGGTAGAGGGTTAAGGGTATAGGGTATAAAGTAGAGGGTTGCGGGTTGATGGTTGAGGGATTGAGGGTATAAGGCATAGGGTGAATGGTTGCGGGATTGAGGGAAAAAATATAAAAAATAGTATAACCCACACTCCCTTTACATATAAATGAAAAACCCAATGTAAATAGTGCTAGGTTGAAACCCAAGATATTGAATCATAGTTTTGTGAAAAACATTTGCATAGTATACAAAAGATTAGCATTCATAGGCATAAAGAATTAATAACAATATAATAACTGTAACTTTATAGTGTGATGATGTTGTTTCCAGTACCTCCACAAAAATGTAGATATGAATATGAAAGTGAAACATGCTAAATGGAAATTGGGCACAAAGATAGAGTAATGCATTTTTGAATTTGTAAATCTCTTTATATGTTCAATCCTAGTTTGGTATGGAGTCTTTAATTTCTATCCTTTCAAATTTGAAAATTGATTTCAATGCCTTAAATTGCATAGTTTGTATGTATTTATGGCATGTAATCCTTGTTTGCTTCCAGGGCAATTTTGGTGGTCTTACACAATTTTTTGGTGGTTGTAGGTGGCAAATGAAGAGAAGACACAAGTATTTATGTGGTGGACTTTAACTGATGGGACACATTAGAATGATTTATTTTCCTTGAGTATTGTGTTACTGGGAAAGTGGGATAGGGGAGTGGGTTTGATTGGATTTGGTGATGCGATAGTATTTCTTCTTAGTTGTTCTCGTGGCATTAGATCTTTGAAACTATTGATGGTGATGTAATGTAATGGGTGATATGTAAGGGGACTGTGAGTTATACTATTTTTTATATTTTGGTTGCATGTTTAAATGCTACAGGCCATTTTACTTCAAGTTGGATTTGTATGTTGGTGGTGTTAGATGGGTTTTGAATATTCTCTAACATGTAAGACTATGAATAATTATTTGAAACAATTTTTATCTATACAATGATTAGATAGACTTTGTTTATTTTATGGATAATTTTTCTTTGCAATTGGATATTAAGGCACTCCACTGTGGGGCCCATGGAGGACTACTTTTATTCCCACTATTGGACCCCACTCTACTTTCATACCCTCTCCCCTAATTAATATATTGCACCATATCACATATTTTATGATTTAATACTTTTAAAAATAGTCTTTAAAAACAAAGACAAATACTTACCACTATGTAACATTTGTTAGGGGAGAGGGGCCCATAGTAGGGCACCCTAACTTTGGAGGTCTACATGGAGTGCTACATGGACCAAAAAATAAAAAAAAATTCCCACCACGTCACCTTGCCACTTGTGCATCTGCCAATTTTTTTAAAATTTTGAGCACCACGTCACCTATCACACACCAATTCGTCCATGGTGTTCCTTATGGGATCATTTTAGCCTTCGCCCAACAGTGGAGCCCATCTGACTCCTTCTTTAGTGCAAAAATATACGTGTGTTGGATTGGAAAAATGCATGGCTTCGGACCACTTCACCACCCCAAACAACCAATTGAGAGCATTATTCACTCACTGTCTCCTCTGTTACCTCCACTAAGCAACTTATCTTACACATCCCTCCGCATTTACTCAACTTGAAAAGTGTGTAAATTAGAGATCAAGGTTCATTCAATGCTCCAAATTCTTGCATATCCCACTCATTATCATTCCTTATTTTTTTGTTTATTCTGGAGTGTTCGTTTGGTTACACACACATACTTGTTTGGCTCTCCACATTTCATTGTTCGGCTTTGCACACTTCATTGTTTAGCTCTGCACCCTTGTAACCTCCATTTCTCTTTCAGGTGAGGTTTCTAACCTCACTCAACCTGTACCATTTTCTTTCATTTCAACGGTATTTTTCCACGCACTTATATCATTCAATTATTTGTTGCACAAACTTTCATTGTGCAAATTTTTCTTTGAAAAATATTGATACTACGAAATATGGGGAGGGTTTCACTGGTTTTCATTTCTTCTATACTTGTACATGCACTCGTCATCTTTTGTTCTTCATTGCACAATGTTTTACTCTACATTTAAAAAAAAAATATTTTCTTCCTACTATGAATTATTAAAATGGTTCCATTGTTTTGACATCAAATATGATAAGGGTCTAACTAGTTTTTCATTTTATTTCATTGTTACGATGAAATATCGAAAGGGTTTGACTGGTTTTCTACCATGCACTTCTATTCATGTGTTCATCATTGCATAATCTTTAACTTTGCAATTTGATTTTAATATTTTTTTTTTATTCCAAAATGTGAAAATGGTTTCACTGGTTTTCATTTTGAAGATATTCTTCCATGCACTTGTACTAATGTGTTTTTCATTGCACAATAATTCACACTGCAAATTCCTTTTTATATTTTACTGTTACTACAAAATATAGAAAGGTTTGATTGTTTCTCATTTTGAGGGTTTTTAGCCATGCACTTCTATTCGTGTGTTTATCATTGCACAAACTTTAACTCTGCAATTTTCTTTTAATATTTATTTGTTATTCTAAAATATGAAAATGGTTTTACTACTTTTCATTTCGAGGATATTCTGCCATGCACAGGTATTAATGTTTTCTTCATTGCACAATAATTCACACTACAAATCCTTTTTTTATTTGATTGTTACTACGAAATATAGAAAGGGCTTTGATTGTTTCTCATTTCGATGTTTTCTGTCATGCAATTCTATTCATTTGTTCGTCATTGCACAAACTTTAACTTTGCTATTTTTCTTATAATATTGTTTGTTATTCTGAAATATGAAAATGGTTTCACTGATTTTCATTTCAAAGATATTTTTCCATGCATTTGAATTATTCTATTCTTCCTTGCACAATAATTCACTCTACAATTTATTTTTTATATTTGATTGTTACTACAAAATATGGAAAGGGTTTGACTGGTTCTCATTTAGTGGGTTTTTTGCCATGCACTTCTGTTCGAGTGTTTTTCATTGCACAAACTTTAACTCTGCAATTATCTTTTAATATTTGTTTGTTATTCGAAAATATGAAAATATTATTACATACATATATATATATATATATATATATATATATATATATATATATATATATATATATATATATATATGAAAATATGTGTATATATATGTGTGTGTATTTTTACACACACATATATATATATATATATACATATGTATATCTACATATATATACATATGTATACATATGCATACATATGCATGTGCATATGTATACATATATGTAGATATACATATGTATATATATATACATACATACATACATACATATATATATATACATACATACATACATACACACATACATACATACATACATACATATATATATGTAGATATATATATGTAGATATATATGTAGATATATATATGTAGTGTAGGAAAAAGTATCTCTTTTTCACACTTAATTTGGGAATGAACGATTAATAATAAAATGAGCTTAATGGTGCCTTAATTTAGTGTTGTAATATGTACTTTACATATTCACATTAAGTTTAGAGCCTTGATTAATTAAAATGGACTTAATTGTGTCTTATTTTTGTTGTTGTAAGGTGTAACTTTACACTTTCACACTAATCTAGGGCTTTATTAATTAATTAAGGTTAATTTTCCTTAATTCAAATCCAAACCTAATTAATTGCATTTTTCAAAGGATAAAATGTGGCATTCATAAATGTCATAACATCATGTTTAATATTGAGCAATGTGTGTCCTAGGTAAGTGACCTAGCACTAGTAGAATTTGGTAAATAAATGACTACGTGACTAAAAAATTTAGTCACGTGACTAACACTAGTAGAATTTGGCAAATAAATGACTTATTTGATCATCATAAGTGACTAATTTGGTCATCGAGTAAAATCACAACTAAATGACTAAATAAATGACTAATATCAGAAAAATAAAAATGACTATTACTTTATTCTTTTTTCTTTCAAATTTGATCATAATCCATTGAGCTTAAGTCCCCCTCATGGGACCCCTACCTAAGTGGGCCATTTGGCCGCCTAGGTTGCTTGGTGTACCAAAAATACCTATTGCATGGAAGGCATTGCCTCTTGGTGCAGTCTTAAGACCTTCACATATTTTATAAAAATTTTAACATTTCACAAATAAAAATGACTAAATAATTAGTCACACAAATAATTCAGTCCTACAATCATGTCTGATAACATATAGTTCTACCAGTGATTCAATAAGATTTATGGTATGTATAATACATATATATTATCAATTATTTCAATCCATTTGAATAGATCATTTAAGGAGTCAAGAATCAATAGTGTTATTCCAATAGTCCACCATGATGGGGTTAGAGAGGAAGCATGTTAGGGAGCCCTAACTTCACTACATCTAAGCCCAAGAGCATGAAGTATGTTGGGGATCCCTAATCTATATTTATCTAAAGTTATTTCATTCCATTATTTATCACTTATTATTAATTGTTTAAGCTAGCCACATGCAACTAGAATTTGTAGCACATCCATGCACAAACACATACTCTCTAACATATTAACATACATATAGTTTTCTATTGATGCAATCCTTGAACCTTCTTTAGGTGCACGTGCTAGTATATATTCCTCTCTATATAGAATTGTCTCCCTCTCTATCTCTCTTTCTTTTTCCTAATCTCTCCAAAGGTCAATTAAACTATCAGAATTTTATATATTAATTTAATTTGTTCTATATAAGAATATATTTATTATTAATTATAATAATTTTATATTTTTTATAATAAAATACAATATATAATATTAATATAACCTATATATACTATTAAAAATAATAATATATATAATTTAATCTTATTACTATTATATTAAATACATATTAATTATATTTTATATTATATTTATTATATTAATTTTTTATGATTAAATGAATCTTAGTCCATCATTTTTCACCCTTTTTTTGGTTCTTTTTCACCCTTTTTTGTTGCTTTTCCCCCCACTATTGGTTCCCGCTCCTCCAAACTCTTCCTCGCTAGTATTGACCTTTTACTTCTCCAATTTGGTGAGCTACAACTTGAAATAAGGTTTTTCTGAATAAGGTGCGAAGGGGAATGCATCCAGAAGATATGATACATGATGAAGAGGACCAATATGAATTTGGAGAAGAGCAACCATTTCATCAGAAGATAAAAGAGAAGCCAGTAGATCCACCCTTAGATTTGGAGATTCTAGTTTGCACATCACCAAGTCTGCCAGACAAGGTAATTAATGGAGTCCATTATGCATCCTAAACCCTTTGTTTCTCAACCTTGTTTTAATATTTGTCAAATATTCCACAATAAAAAGACTTGATCATATAGGAAGAGGTGGATCAACATGAAATTTTTGTTGGTTTTTCTTGTTTCTGCTTTTTGAAATTTTTTGATGGTCTTTTGTAGCTTGGGTTGTAACTTTTTAGATCAGTTGTGCTTTTAGTCATACTGTGTAGATTTTCCATTTTCTCTTATAGGTCGTGCATATTAAATCCATTTCGATACTTGTGGATCCTACTGGAAAGATTGTATATCTTATGAAATTATTCTTAACCCTTATTGGAAAAGTTATGGTTTTGTAAAAAGTACCTTTGTTCTGATTTCTAATTGGATTTCAATTGAAATATTGTGTTATCTTATACAAAAGAAGGAAAAAAAAATTAAACTAGATAAAAGAGACTTTAACTGTGTAGCCTAAACTTTTGTCCCCATTTTTTTTGGCATGCATTTTAGTATAAAACATTGCATATAAAATTTAATCTGAGGATGTCATCAACTGTAGTTGTCAATGAGCCTTTATTGTGAAGGCTAAATGGTTCAAGAGTCAAGGCCCTTTTTGATCTTTTGTAAGAGGTCCAGTGTTCAAATAAAATAACTAATGTTCTTGCACATAGTTTGGTAGAGAATACAAACACAAAGCTCAGTGGTTTGTACAAACTTATATTTTGAGGAAGGGAGATTGTTTGAAGGCAATAATAATCAGATTTTGGGATCATTGTAGAATTGTGTACTGATCACGTATGTAGAAGTACATTAAAAAAATGAAGTGTTCATTTGATTGGTTTAGGGTTTAGGGTTTAGGGTACATTGGAACATTTGGTTACTATTGCTCAATGCTAGGTTTGTTTATTTATTTTTCTATGTTTTTTGATTAGGAAGTTGTTTTAATCAAGATCTTGAAGGGATACATCCCACAACATGGGTGATGTTGTTTCCTCTTAGATGCCAACCCTGGGGGTGTCTGTCACCCAAAAATATTTAAAGAATTGTACATGTTTTTTCCCCTTTATTTGCATTCTATTTAGGTGGATCATTTTTTTGAATATCATTCCCTACAATATTTATTAAAATGATATGCTTCAACTAGAATAAAATTTTGATGCATTGTGCAATGATGCTTAACCTTGGGTTATAAAAGATTTTCTATATTTAATGCATGAATATGTTTAATTAGACCTCACAAAGAGGATTTTTTCAATAATGTGAGTATGTGCAAACAATTTTTGCAAAGATGTTGTTTCCATTCTCAAGAATGCCTGGATATGTTTAATTAGGTGTTCCAAAGAGGTTGAGCAAATTCCAAATTTTCAATTTAACAAAATGACATGCTCAATGGTAAACTAAAATAAGATTCTTGATAATCTGTCCCAAATTTTGGCACCATACATATCAAATTTGATACATGAAAGGAATATAACAATTGCAATGAATCCATATGTACAAGAGATGCCACACTAATCTTATCTTTCCCACTCATAAGATTTGGAAACTAAATCAATATACCTCGAATTTTCATTGCATGCTTATTTGCTAAAATTTTAATCACATATGTAGTGAAGTGTACTTGCACTTTTAAATTTATTAAAGGAAAATTTAGGGTATGTCAATAGTATTTTATATCTTATTTTCTTGTACAGACATTGAAAACCTAAAATAGATTAACATTGAATGTTTCTTTGGATATTTATATTTGAATACATGGAAGGAAACTATCTTAGATGTTTCTTTAGCATTATCTCCCACTCGCCCTTCACTTGTCAGCACAACGTGCAGACTAAGGTTAAGAAAACAAGGAAAGGTCTATTGTACTGTTTTAGAAAAAAATGGATTTGTTATTATGTCTATCTTCAAATGCCTTCATAGGGCTACCAAAATAGGGTAAACCACTATATAGTCATCTGGGCTACAACCATGCCTATCTTCAAATGCCTCCTCAAAAATAGCTATTTTGGCCAAAGCCATGTGTGTCTACTCTCAAATCATGAATTTTTCCAACAGAATGCATTTCTCCAAAAAAGACCAGACAAACAAATATTTTGAATCTTAAAATAAAAAACTTGTCTCATTACAATGCATATAAAAAGTGTAGAATTATAATGTCAACCTTTTTGTGAAATACAAAGTTATCTAGAAATTTCAAATTTATATATAATGGTGCCCCATGTAAATTTTATGAGTTGAGTAGTCTTAAGATGAATTGAGAATAAAACCATGGAAAAATTTATCCTCTAACCATTGTACCCTAGAGGTATTTTAAAAATGCCGCAATTTAGGGCTGCTATGTGTGGGTATGAATCTCCCCTATTTTGATGAGTGTACAGTAGCCTGATTGATTCCATAGCTAATTTTTGGTGTATCAAAACAAATAAAATAACTTAGGATATTTATCTCATTTACTGTCATTCTCTCATCAGGTTGAATGTGTTTGTAGATGGGGTACTTTCCCATAAAAAAACATTCAAAGCATTTTAGAGTTTTTGTAGCAGGTGCCTAATGGGGTTTCATACAATTTATGTGCTAATAAAACATGTATTTATGGATGAATTTTTTTATCACTTTAAGCTATATATATTGGCTTCTATGATAATATTTTTAAACCCTTTTCTATTCTATGTGCAGAGTGTGTAGATTGAAAAAGCCATTTTGAAGCAACCAAAGGTTTTTCTCTGGAAATATTGAATTCCAGTCCATTGTTTCTTCTGGAGCATTTCATCTTTACTTGGGTTTTGACGTCAGACTTTAATAGAAATGTAGTTCAAAGAAATATGGGAAGGGGAAATGACCAGGGAAAGGTGGCAATAGGTTTTGGAATAATATTGGCCTTGGTTTAAGGACCCCAAAGGAAGTAGTTCGATGTAGTTTAGTGAAGTGAGGATGAATATATTTATGTTGAGTACTTTTTGTTTCTCTCCATGTTTGATTGGTTAATTTTTTCACCTATCATTTTGTGATTTTCTCCAATGAATGAACATATTTCTTGAAATGCCTACCATGTGTTTTTGTTGAAATTTTTCCTTTAAGTACTTTGGAGTGATGGTATATTCTCAAGGTCATCGAGCTTAATATTTGATTGCTTTACAATTTTTTCCAATGGTTTGACACTTGTTTTTGTGTTTTTTTACTTTTGTGCAATTCACATGATGTTTGGTGATTAAGTTTCTTTTCCAAAGTACATTTCTTGTCAAAAAGTAGTTTTTATCCTTTTAACCAGTCTTCATAGACCTTAGAGAGCCATCAATATGTTGCCCTTGTAGATTACAATTAATAATCATAATAATAAGTTAAGTTTGTTTCACTAAATTCTGCTACTAACCTCAGAAGTATCTTATCATTTTGTAATTTGTTGAATGATTTGTGTTATAGTTGAATGATTTGTCGTTATCATACAACATATTTTATGGGATTTACCCTTTAATTATTTCCCATCTCCTTTGCATGATGTAATTCATTTTAAGCTTAAATACATTTTTTTGTATATTTCCTTCATTTAAGAAGTCGAATATATAAGCGTTGATCCTCTACTTATTGTTTATTGTATCAAGCTGGTAAATTCTCATCAACTGAATACATGTTTTCGATAATTTCTCTTTTACTCTAGATTCAAACATATATTTCTTATGTTTCATTTCCTCTCTACTGTATATGCTTTTTCATATATAACTTTATGTGCTTTTGCTTGTGTTCTCTATGTTTCTTTGAAATAATTACTCTATTTGTTTCTTTCTCTAGAGTTATAGTTCCTAGGAGATTTCAAGAGATTTTCCACATCTGAGATTCTATAATTGGCATGTATTAGTCTTTCTCACCTGAAAAACAATCTTGCATGAAGACCTATTTCTATTTGTTTTATAGAGATATGTTAACATTTAAGATTCAAAAGATATGCATATCACATAGGCCAAAATTTTATGATTGTACGTAGGGACATACATTGATGAAAACTGCCCATTCATTGGTAATTCATCAATCAGGGGTCCTATATTGGCCAGAACCTGTAACTGTGCAAAAATTAACCAAACTATAATAGCCTACAGGAACTATCTCCTCTTTGTGAAGAAGTTTTGAAGGTAACTAGATGAGTTAAATTCAAGTGTAGAGGAGTTAAATTCAGAAAAGTTGTTTTTAGTTACTCCTAAACACAAATTGTAAACTATCATAATAGGATTAGAAGGCCATCTAGTATGCTATTGTTTTCTTGTATCTCTTTATTTTATAGATATAAGGCAAGCTTCCATGGAGATCTATCAATTCTTCATTTGGGTAAGTGGCAATGTTCAAAGTGTACATGATGATAGGTGCAAATTGTGGCCATTGATGGAAAGTAGGAGGCTAGGTGCATATGATATGTCCATGTGGCATGAACTAGTGGATTTCAGTGATGTTTACACTTCGGTGAATAAAACCACTCAACGCTTTAGCCATCCACCAATTGGTTGTAATCACTAGTCTTTGGGGCAAGTTGATCCGCACTTTCAATGTTGATTGATGTTTAAGTAAAGCCTATAGATATCAAGTAGTTTTATCAAATGGTTTTGGTGAAACCATGTGGTGTGATCTAATGAACTTTGGTGGATGTAGGTACTTTGATAAATCATACCATTCAACACTTTAGTAGTCTACTGATTTGCTGAAGTTGTTGATCTTCAAGGTGAATCAAAGGGTATATAGTCAAGTGCAAAAACATAAGTTTACACAACATGTCTTGGTTGGCTTTTGAAGTCAAAGATGTTCAAGTAATTTGGGCTAGAGGGAAGATCTCCCTTGACCATTAATATTGACGTAAAATTGATCTAGACCATTAATTGATTGGGGTTAGAGTGCATTATAAGGGATAATCAATTAGATTTTTTAGAACCATGTGGTGTCATCTGGTAGATTTTGGTAGATTGGTCCACCTTCCACCTTAGTATTTCAGCTATCCATTGATATCATTGATCATCCAAGCCAAAGCATCTCAATTGTTAATCTTGTCTTGTGTTTAGGAAATTAAGGTGGTGGATCCAAGTAATGAATAGGCAACATTTGAAGGAACTTGGAATAGTAAGATTAACTCTTATTGATCAAGGAGTTTTCATGTAAGGGTAAATTTTCAGACGCAAATCATGATTTGGATGCCAAGTTGCTACTTGGGAAGATGGTAGCTGAGAGTTGATTTTTTCCCATAGTTTCATTTGAGGAATATTTTTCCCTGTTCTACCAAAAATCCGATCCAAAGGAATGTCCTGTAGTGCATGAGGTATGGGCATCATGATAATTGATCCCTCCAAGTATTGAATTTCTCCTCTGAGATGTAGTGTGGCAATCAGAACATACTTGAAGGTTCTTAACAACTCTATAAGTTGTACCAGAAGCCATGTTTAACAAACCAAATTCAATTGATCAGTTTTCACTATGGTGGCAAATATTTAATGATTCTTTATACCCTATTACCTTCATTTTCCAAGCCAATTTCTTCTATTTTGCATAGCTCTACCATGTTTGTGGATGTGATCTATCTCCTACACAAAAAACATGTACTAGTGTACAACCTTCAATCCAACTACATCTAGGTATCTTTTTAATTCTTTTATCTTTCATCAATCTATTTACTATTTGAACCTCGTATAGATATTTCAGAGAACATAAGTTGTAGCATTTTTAGGATCCAATTAAAAAGTAGCATTGCTCGAAATACTCACCCTATATTCATATATGATCCACATGTACCATAGATTTAACTAGCATCTTAGTAATAATGTTTAGGGTGTCCTCAATATAGCTAGAACGCACATAAAGGTCAACCATGCACTGTAATGCCCCACCGAGAACCCTAGAGGACAAAACCTAAACAACTGAAAATGGACATTTTAAAAAAAAATTGCATTGTTGCACAAGTAAAAATAAACATAATCATCATTTACTATCCTATGTACTCTAGGGTGCACAACTGCATTACTTATTCCCGTTAACCAAATTTACAAAAAAATAAATATATAACTTATGTGTAATAACCAAATTCTAATCATCATTAAGCATCACATTTACTCATCCCATATAATCAAATGAAGCATGAGATACAACCATACAATGATCATAAAAGGATAGCTAATTACGTTCATTTCAATTAACATGTACAATATCATTAATTACATAATTCTTCACATACATGAGATACATCTATTTCAGGTTTACAATTTACATTTTGTACAATAATAAATTCTCATTACACGTGAGGAGTGCTCTACAACATGATACAAGATACACATTAGAGATACAATACAAATACAAGTACAATGATCAAAATACCAAGAGTAGATGCAGTGCAGAAGTCAGCAGATCAAGTGAGGTTGCCACAATACGTACAAGAAGGGAACCCAATGGAGAACGTAACATGTTCCACCCAACCATGTGAGCCCAAAGGTTCACCCCCAGTGCTAGGAGGTAACGAAGGGGCCCCACCATAACTAATAGACAAGGAATAGACATCACAAGATTGACATAACTCACAAGCACAAGACGAGGAACAATAATGAACAATAGTGGCTATACTTCCAGAGGCACACAATATCCAAAGTAAGACAACAAGCAAGAGAACTCATGGTTATTGTAGGGGAAGTTTCATCACATAGTCGGTCATAGGTTATCCAAGTAGATCTTCCTAGGCTTGGTCCCCCATCTTGGGTTATCTTGGTAGCCTCTATCAATCTCTAGCCCTTCATACCAACTTATGTAAAACCAACGTACCTCTCGTGGAGACGAGGTAGTTGATTTTCCATTCTAGGCCTTCCCGTCTCACCTCAAGCCTAAACAAGCACTTGAGCCTGAGTGAGGTATAAAATTATCTTGTTAATCTGTTTCATTACCCATTCCCCCTTGTTCATTTTATGTTTTCACTTGATTACAAGACTTCCACGTGGGTTATCCTAGCACCCCTTTGTGCACCGACCCCCATTGGAAGCCACTTCACTACCGACAACTAGCAAACCAATGAAGCAAAAAACAAAACCACTGAAATAGAAACATAGCCACTTGCACAACTCAAAACTCAAGGCAAGCCACATAGCTAGGTATAATCTCCTCCCACTCATAAATTTAAAAGTAACCCAAAACACATAGGTAAGTGCATAGTGCAAGGATAACAACCAAAATATATGCACAATCCATCAAACTGATCAACATAACCATCAAGAGAATAGACCCTCCTAGCCTCTGGAAGACTATTTAAAAAAAATCACTTCACATAATGATCTTCATAGTGGAACAACATTCACATTCGTTGATTAATCGTAAACCATTCACTTGCTCCAATTGATATTTCAAAAATATAAGAATACATGGAAATACTAATCCGATTAATACATTTACAGTTGGATCGTTCTTCCTATATATTTTTAGGAGCTAAGAAATGAGAAATAAAGAAACAAAAATGTGCACTTAAGCGACCCACATAGACACACACACACACACACACATATATATATATATATATATATATAACTTATGTATATATATGTATTAAATAAGTCTCATTTAAAACAGAACAAAAAACTGAATTTAAATATCTCACTCCAATAAAACTTCTGGTGAAAATAAAATACCCATATATATATATATACTTATATACATATATGCTTGTATGTATATAATTGTATACATTTACTAATGTTTATATTTTAGATCTCATATCTATCCGAAAAAAGAACACATGCCTTATCCAATGGTTACACTAATAATCTGTTGCCTCAACCATTCGACCATAAATCATAGACTTATCAATAATAGAGTTTAAGCAGGAATCCAACAAGATTTAATTTATACATTTTTCAAAGTAGTGTCCACACTCACTGGCCAACTTAACTATAGTTTCCTTCACTAAGTTTTTGACTTAGTTAACTCTTAGTTAGAGACTAAAAGGAACAAGTTCTCTAGCACACTAACTGAAGCAATAAACACATGTAACAATTTCGACTAATTGAAATTCAACACTCCATAAGACAATCAATTTAATTGAGATGGATAATTCAGTTTACTGTAAGTTTATCAAGTGCTGATCCAAGCACACATAATGGTGTTCTACAAAAGTACCAATTGGACATGGCGTAACAGAGACAACTATAACATTTATTGGGTGCATGGAAGAGTATCAAATTCTTTAGTTGATAAAAATAGAACCCGACTGATACACTCAAGGAAAATATTTGACATCTCTCAGTTTATACAAACATTCTACAGATAACAAAGGAATATACTACAACCTACAATGAAGACATACATCAATCAATGTAAATAAGAAAATTCGACTCCAAAGCTTGGGTGAAAGAAAACTATAGACAGTGAAATTAAAGAATTTGATTAGTGAATCAAATGCTTAAATTGATGGCTTAAAGAAAATATGTAAATTCTTATTCACAAATTTCCAGACTATATACAAATCTCAACTTGAAACTAAGGTCTTGAAATGAATAATCAATGCATGCGAAAGGATCACCAATAGGTATTTGAAAGTAGTTGTATTAGCATAGGGAAAGTGGCATCCTATTCACAAGATACCTCAAGACTTAATAATATCAATGCCTAAGCTTGCATTATAACTGGAAATAAATACAGTTAGAAATGTTGTCCTTTAGGAACAGAGCAGATCCTAAGAGAAACAAGGTATTATTCTAAAGCTAATAAAAGATGTTTGAAACCACATAAAAGCATATAAAATACTTACAATCACCATCAAGAATACTTCTAATCAACCAAAAGGAGGAATATCCTGTATAAAGGTAATTTTCAATATGACAGATAGCAATGGGAGGATCTACAGAAAATACAGAGTGAGCTACGCTAGATAGAGGTATCATATCACATGAAAACAATTTAGATAGTCAAGTAACCAGACTACATACAATGACCTAATGATTGAGAAGTGCACAGAAGTAAAAGAGCTATGATAGCTATACAAAAATAAAACCCAACCTTCACGAAAACATACAATCACAAGTGCGAAACCACTGCCGGAAATAATTCAAGGAGAAATATATACATTTTACAATCATATCAAGGAAGAAATTTAGGGTATAAAAATTATGAAGTTTAAGAACAAGAAAAGTTGAATATAGACTATATTTTGTATCAGAAGGCACAATAGTGTTTTAACTTTCTATCTTAGTATTGAAATGAAATGGTTTCAATGGAACCTAGCTAATTAGCTTGACGGAGCTGTAGAGAGATGCAGTGTTCTTCCAATTTCCAGCTGCCCCTTTGCAATTTTAAGCCACTCTTGAAATCTCCTCCCACTATGAAATTTCCAAATCCAAAAGACTTTTCCCCAAACTTTTTTAACAAGTTTTTCTAGAAAAACCCTACAGAACTTTCATAGCAAAAACCAAAAAAACTAGAATTAGTTTTTCCTCCGAGAGAAATGAGCGAAAATGCCCCTGTGGAGTTAATTCCACTTCCCTTTTAATTAACCCCCACTACTTCAAATACCTTCTTTTTTGAGAATTCCTTCCACTTTAAAATTTTCATTTATTTTTCTTTCATTTCAAAATTTTCACTCAATTTTACCTTCAATTTAACTTTTAACCCTCTCTTCACTTTGCACACCATATACCATTAGTTTATTAATTTATTATTTTAAACTATATATAAAGTTTGTTTACACTACCATAATAATAATATATATTTATATATATATATGCATTCATATATATATATATATTATTTAAATATTCTAATTTGAACAATAAATCTTAATTTATTAAAATTAAATACCATATTTTTTTAATTTTGTTTTCTTAATTTTAATTAGAATTTTATCTCCATTAACCAAGCCTTCAATTTTGACAAACTAAATATAATGAAATAATCGAACAAAGCACAAGTCATAGACATGACTCCATGATCTGTCAACAGTTATCAACCAAAAGCATGATGAAGATAAAACAACCACAAGAAGATGAAACAATACCAACAAACCTCATAGAAGGGACGAAACATTGGGGATTCATCCTCGACAAGGATGATGGCTCAAAATGGGGGACCCAGTGCTACCTCTGAAACAACTCCATTGGGCTATGGCATGCTCAGACCTGATAATCGGGTGGAGTCGGTGCCCTATACCTATAGCCTATAGAAAAAATGAAGGGTCGAACATGTGCATAAAGGAAATAATCAGTCACACCATGACAAGGAAATCACAGTCATAGGGCACTCACAAGCAAGTGATGCGACACTGTTCCCCATCACTAACACATAACGACTAATATCAAAATATGAAAAATCATTCATCTATCATTACATAATATCATATCCATGAAACTCAAATAAACAATTAACTAATTTGCAAACCATAGAATAAGTAAGAAACATCATATATCACAATGCCATCAATATCATTAAACTAAACAGTATCACAATGTATGAGTAACATCCAATAGAGTCATAGTGTCCAACAAATAGTAACATAAAGTCTAGGAAATAACGTCATAAAGTCTAGATGCAATCAAAATAGTTGTCCAAACAAAAGAAAACTAAGGGGGCATCACATCCTCCCCTAGGACCAAGCTTACTCTTGGAATCCTATAAACAGATACGGATAAATCTCTCTCATCCTGGAAGCATCCTCCCAAGTAGCCGAAGACTCATCGTTCGGATCCCAATGGACCCTAACCTGCTCTATGTCTCATCCAATGAATGTGAGTCTCTTGTACTGAATTACACCCACGGGCTCCAAAGCCAACTACCCATCCTCTACCTGTAATGCATTCCAATTGAGGATGTGAGATATATCAGGATAATATGGTCTAAGTATTGAAATGTGAAATACATCATGTATGCATGAGAGACTAGGCGATAAAGCAAGATAGTACACTACAGGACCAATCCTCTCTAAGATCTCAAAAGGTCCAACAAAACACAGTGCAAGATTAGATCCTTTTCCATAACGGATTAGACTCTTTCGTGGGTGCACATGCAAGAATACCCGATCACCAACTGAGAATTGACATTCCAACTTGTGAGCATCAACATATTTCTTTTGCTTATCTTGGGCTGCTACTAAATGCTCCCTAATGTGAACCACTTGTTTCTCCATCTTCTAAAGCATCTCTAGATCTAATAGAACCCTATCTCCAAACAATCCCAACTCAACAGGGTCTGACATAGACGACCATTTAATGCCTGGAAGGGAGGCATACCAATAGAACTATGATAGTTGTTATTGTATACAAATTCTACCAGATATAGGTAATCCTCCCATCGTGTTTGCTGATCCATGATGTACATCCAAAGCATGTCCTCGAGGATCTGGTTGACCCTCTCAGTCTACCCTTCCATCTTTGAGTGATACGCTGAATTGAAGTTCAACTGAGTCCCTAATGCATGTTATAGGGACGTCCATAGAGCTGAAGTAAATATTGGATCTCTATCTGAAATGATTCGATGAGGAATACCGTGTAACCTAACAATGTCCTCCATGAAGACTCTTGCCACTAATGAAGCATTGTATGAGGAACAAATAGGAGAGAAGTGTGCCACCTTCATCAACCTGTCCATAGTGATCATAATGGTATCATTCCAACATGAAGAAACGAGAAAACCAACAATAAAATCTAATGACATAATGTCCCATTTCCACTCTAGAACCAAATGAGGCTGTAAAAGTCCTGCAAGATGCTAGTGTTCTGCCTTCACTCTTTAACACTTTAGAAACCTCACTACTGAATTTGACTCCATTTTCTGATGAGTGTTCATTGGTCGTTTGATAAATATTTGTTAGAAAAGTGACAAAATGACGAGAAAAATTTCGTCGCTATTTTTTCGTCAAAATTCTAACAATGCATTAAATGTTAAAATAATGGTGTAGATTCGTCAGTCGTTGGCATCATAAAATGACTTGGATGTTCATCAGAATATTGATGAAAACTTTGTGTATCCACTGATGAATTACAACCAAAATGCAATTGCAATGGCTCTTTCGAAGCATCGAAACAACACCAGAAGTTCATTGCCATTTTGACGAAATGGGCAAGGAGTTACGATGAATCCTTAATCGCAGCTAAGCAACTTCGTCGAACCTTTTATGTGATTCATTGGTGGCTTTCGTCGAAATTGCGATGAAATGGGCAAGGAGTTACAACGAAGCCTTCGTCACAGCTAAGCAACTTTGTCAAAACTTTTATGTGATTCATATGTGGCCTTTGTCGAAATTGCGATGAAATGGGCAAGGAGTTACGACAAAGCCTTCATCGTAGCTAAGCAACTTCTTTAGACCTTTTTCTGTGATTCATCAGTGGCATTCGTCAAAATTATGACGAAATGGGTGAGGAGTTACAACAAATCCTTTGTAGCAGCTAAGCAACTTCGTCAGACCTTTTCTGTGATTCATTAGTGGCCTTCGTTGAAATTATGACGAAATGGGCAAGGAGTTATGATGAAGCCTTCATCGCAGCTATAGCAACTTCATCGGACCTTTTCAGTGATTCATCAGTGGTTTTCATTGAAATTTTGATGAAACAATGTAATTTTTTTTTAAAAAATATTCGTTGAAATGTACCATCGCGAAGACTCTTGCCGATGACTTCTGTCGGAAAGACAGATCCAATGTCACACTGATCTGACCTCTTCAGGAGTTTTGAACACTGTTGTTTACCAACAAGACATTCTGAGGGTCTCACCGATTAAACAAGTGTCTAAGAGCAAGTAAACAAATGGAACCTACTAATTTTCTTATTTTGGGGTTCTTTAAATCATAGAATAGATACCATCTTCTTGTGTATAATGTACTTATATTTAGATTTGAATTCGAGACCAATTGTCATTGCACATTCCATTTTACTTGCACAGAGTATTCTATAAGCAATATATTGATAATGCCAAATCATTTATGGTGTTGTACAACTCTACCTATCATCACAGTTCTGTTGTTCCCCCCGAGAGAATCCTACAAAGACAAGTTTACAATACCAAGTCAAATAATATGAAAAAGACTTATCTATACAAATTAAATGATTATTCTCAAATGGCAATTGTCTAATTACAAAAATAATCCCACGAAAGGTTATCCATGCTTCAAGGCTAGGACATCATGATCTATACATACGTGACCAAGATGCATGCATAGAAAAAGCATTACACTTGAGAACAACCAAGGGCTAACAAGGGAAGGAGTTAAGAAATGTCGGATTGAAGAGAAAATGTGTAGGGAAATGTTGAGCGGGTGCTGTCAAGAGGAATCAGAGCTTCTTGTGAACATCATATTCTTTGACCGGTCTTAATCAAGCTTTTGAACAACATAAATAAAATTAAAATACTAACACATACATGAGACATGTAATGAACTTCCAATATATGCTATCTTTTTCATTAATGCAGAGGTAGGTAAAGGAGAAATAATTATAATTGCAACACTATTCATAGTCCAGTAAATTATGTTCTTAATTTGTGTTCAATGGACCTCAATTTTATCATTATACTGCCCATCTAATACCATATTTTAATCCAAGGTTCAACTATCTCAGATCTAAAGAAGCACCTTTAATTAACCATTTCAAGTACTATAAAATAAGGTAAGACTTATACTTGAGAAATATTGGATACACTTGTAGGATTAAAGTTCTCACATTCATCAGGATTTATTTGTACACATACACAACCTGCAACATATGAAGTAATGGATGACTACAAGTTAGTGAAATGGTCCTTAATATGTGATTGGTTTGCAAATTGATTGGTAGAAAATAAGGTTACAAACAGATCTACATGAAAAATTATGAGTACAATCTACTGTAATCATCGAAATAGATGAAAAGTGCAAAGGAAAGAGCCGAACTACATCTCTAGAGCCTAAAAAAAACACATGCAAGAAACATAAAAAAAAGAACAAACCAGTTTTTGGATGAATACAAAATGGTGCCTTCAGCAAGTGATTCATATGCTTTCACACCTAACACAGGACATTATGTAATGCCCCGCCACGCAACCCTAGAGGAAGTTGCAATTTACTACTCAAACATACTAATTTTTTTTTGGTTTAAGTAAAAATAACATGTAAGATCACTATCCATTGCCAACAACCTCTAAGGTTACGAGACTGAGATTACTTAAAACCCAATCAAGAAACATGAATTAAAACCATTACATTTAATTATTTAACAAATTAATTACACATCCATTCCATATATGATAAAATTACGTCAAGGCATAAGAAATTCTACATGATTTCAATAATATACTTTACAATAAGATTACAACACTCATTCCCCAAATGAGGTAATTCCAATATACAAGGTTACAAATTACGTCTTCCACCTCAAAACAAAGAGGGGTAATAAATTACAATAATAACTGGAAAGAATAAAGCATGAAGGTACAGGATCCCACGAGCTCTCCAACTAAAAATCTCGTCCACACGAACAAGAAGATGACCCAATGGATTAAGGTGCACATTCCACCCAACCATGTGATACCTGAAGGCTCACCCCCCATGCTAGGAGATAGTAACAAGGAATTCTAGACAAGACCATCCACCCCTAGACACATGCTAACTCACACTTACACAACCAAACACATGAACCAAACATCCAAAAGGATAACACAAGTACAACTCCAACATCACTGACATAGGTCACATTGCTTCCAGAAATAAAACAAAATGAGTATGATAAGAAGACCATACACATAAAACCAAATACCAACTGTTGTCGTAGAAAGAGTGTCATCACATATCTCGTCATGGGATATCCTCTGGGAATCTTCTTAGGCTGTGACCCCCACTATGAGTTGTCCTAGTGGCCTCTATCAAATCCTAACAGCCATGCTCACTCATGCGGAATCAAATACCTCTCGTAAGGACAAGATAGATGACCTTGCCATTCTAGGCCTTCCCATCTCATCCCAAGTCTATACAAGCCCTTGTGTCCATGAGTGAGGCTCAATTATCTTAATTAGTGTGAAATACTACTTAACTTCTAAGTACATTGATTTAGTTATTACTTGATTAAACCACTTCTGAAGGTTTCCCAGTTTACCTCTTTGGGCTCCAGCCCCTAATAGAAGCCACTCTTCTACTTGACAACATACCAACACAAAACCAATCACCAAGGAAATCTCAAGTGCATACCAACATGATAAAACCACTCCAACTCAAGGAGGAACACATAAGGAAAACTCACTCCAAAACACTAGAGACAACAAAAGTCAAAACCCTCTCTAAACACTGGAGGCAACAAAGGTCAAAACCCTCTCCAAACACTAGAGGAAAAAAAACACATAAACCACTCTTAATTCAAAGGAGGAACAAAACATCCCCGTTCGTGAAAACTGGGTAAAACAACCAGATATAACTATACACCCTACCCAAGGCAATACATTGGATGACTAACATATAACGACAACCCACACAATTAAATGAAAACCCCATCTAGAAGACTTATATAAACAAATCACTCCAAATAAAACAAACAACTCAATCAAAGAGTTCCTTAGCCTCTGGAAGCAAAACTTAGCACTACAGAAGTACACTCATAAATTTACAATCATAACAATATTGCCCATACAATACCAACAAGAATTCGCTTAAATCAACAATCATAAAAAAATACACGTTCTTTAAATAACTCAAGATGTCTTTCAACATAACGATCTTTTCTCATAAAACAAGAACTAAAGTCCTTATATACCTCATATACTTAATCTTTTAACTATTCATATAAGTCCTAAAAAATATAATTTTTATGAACCTTATCTATTCCTTGCAATTTGAAAAACAAACAACATTCTCCATTCACCATTAAAGGCAATGGAATACAAGAACTTTTAAATAACATTCTACCCATTATAACAACATCGTAATAAAATAACCCTTTTCTTTACACATATTTAATATCATCAATTTTGTTCTAATTATAATCCATATAACTTAACCACGTACATAAGCCTGACATTTAACAAATACTTTACAAGAACTTTAAGATTCCATCAAATCACATAGGTCGTTGTAAACACATTAACCATATTCCTTTCAATTACAACCCTAACCCTTAACACATATTTAATCATTGCACTAACCTTAATTTCCAAAATACAATAGCACTAATTTTAAAATAAAAAACTTACATACACCTTCCAACTCAAAACACAATTATAACTAAACTATTGTTAGGATTTTCTAAATCCAATTCACCCAATAACACCTCGTTTGCAAATACTCAAAAGTAAGTAAAATCGTAGTGGCAACATTAAGAAATTAACACTAATCATTTACTTCCGTTTTCTCATTCATACAAAATAATCGAATCAACTTGCTAGATAAAATCATTTGATTAAAATAAATCAATCTTTATTTCAACTTCAATAATAAATAATCAACTTATATTTATCTATATTTGAATACACATATATATTAAATATATATATAAAAGTTTATATTTAATATATATACAACTTTTTATATATATATTTAAATATATCAATATCATTTAAATATAACCAATTTGAACTCAACTAAATAATTTATTTAAAAATACATAAAGTATACATATACATTATATATATACATATATACACAATAAATGTATATTATATATATACATTAGTATATATATAAATAATTAATTATAAACAAAATTATTTAAATATTAAAATAATATATATATACACATAATATATATAATATTAAATTAATATAAAAAAATGAATTTAATCTTTTAATTAAAAAAAACCAAAGTAAATACTATGGGCGCGGGCCCCTCCCAATGGGAGAGGCGGCTGCCACACAGCCCCCATATGGGGTGCACTATGTGAGAAGCGCCTCCCATGGGCTTATGGGGAAGCAGAGCTGGCCACCCTCCCTCTCCACACATATCAATAATTTTTTATATATATTTTTTAAACCTTCAATAAAATAGGGCGTATCTCGTGATAAAATTAAAAAAAATAATTCTTTTCCCCGTAAAAAAAAATTGACAAGATATTTATAAATATACTTGTGTATATATTTATATATAATGGAATACATATATATACATAGGTATATTTCTAAATATATATACCCAAAATCTCCATTTTCAGTCAAATTGAAGAAAATTTTTCTACAGAAAAGAATAACAAAAGAAGAATTTCTCCAAAACAAAACTTCCAGATCTCAATTTTTCTGAGGGTTTTCAACTACAAAAAGAATGTTTCTAGATTTCTTTTGTCTCTTTTGAAATTTCTATTGTCTGAGCTTTCTTTCTATTGATTTCTTTTCTCATTTTCTACAAAGAAATTTATTGTTTTTCCCATATTTCAACAATTGTTTGTTTCCAATTTTTGCAACAAGATTTAAGATGGGTTTTCATTGCAACTCAAAGTGATTGAATCTTTTCTAAAAGCATGAACAAATTTGTAAATTTCTTTCAAAATGAAATAAAAAAAATCAAGCAAAGAACTTGGTGTTTTCTCCCAAAGCTTGAAAATTTTGACAATGGTGATTTTAATCCCTGTTCTGATTTAGCTCAACCAAGAATCCCCTTGTTTCTTCAAAATTTCAAGAACAAAATCAAAATCCTTGCTCCTCCTTTTTTTTTCCACTATTTCAAAAATTCCAATTAAAAATGAAATTCAATTGTCCTTACAAAGAGTTTTTCCCAAATTTTTGGTCAAACCCCTAAAATATCCCACTCACTAAATTTATTGAACCTTTGGAGATATTTGCATTTTAAAAAAATTAAAATCAAATTAATTTTCAAATGGAATTTCATGAACTTAAAATAAATTTCTTTTTACAAAAAGAATTCAAAATTTTATAAAGGAATTCTTTTTCAAATTTATTTCCAAAAAGTGAAATTTAAATCATATTTCTATTTTTCTATTTTAAATCAAAATATCACATTATGCCAAACAACTAATTTGATTTAATTTATCCCCATTAATTTAATTAGTCAATAAAATATATCTAATTCAAGATTAGGTTATTTTATTAATTAAATTAAATTAATTAATAAATAACTACTTTTTCAACATTACAAATAGATACAATCAATCATCATTTTTAACTTCAAAAGCCATTTAATAACCTTTAACTTGCAATTTAAATAAAAAACCAAGGTAAAAAAAAGACAACGTAAAATAGCTGAATTCGACGACAACCCGACGACACGCTATGACTAAGGTGATGAATTGGCACGAAAAACCTAACTACTATCTCCCAATCGATTACCATTGGTCAATGGACACACTCAAACCTGTGAAATCAGGTGGAGTCGATGTCTTGTACCTGTCAACCTGTGAACAAAGAGTATATCGAACATGCATATATATGATAAATAAAACACACTATGAAGAGGAAATATCAGAATCGTAGGGCACTCGCAAGCGAGTGATGCAATCTCGTCCCCTTCACCAATACACTCATCATAGACTGACAGTTCCATCATAAACAAATATCTCATGCAATAACATGTTATAATAACTAATCATCATTACACCAAATTAAAGCATGTCAAATAAAGCATCGAATAAGATACATCACATCACACAAATAGACTATCGCTCTATAAATAGCAATCAAATAACACACATGATAAAGTATCTTGAGAACCAAAAAGCACATCCAAACAAACAAGGATACACTATCCAGCCATAAAGTAAAATAGAAGGGTATTACACATTAAGAAGATTTTAGTCTTCCTCTGTGAAATTAACTACTTACAGAATAAACCTATAAACAATTATTATATACCTCCATGTCTAGCCAAGGGTAGGAATAAGAGAAAAAACTTTCGTCAATGCAATGCTGAAAAATATCAATGTGTGTGTAGGTTTGTATTACTCAAAATATCATTTCACTGCCTAAGAAAAAATACCAAAGTGATGTTTTAAATTTCAATCTTCACATAGGCTCCCTTATTGCTACACATGCATATACAAGCATTATTCAAGCTCTAAACTATTCAAATATTAAGGATTTAATTAGATATAATATGGAAAGTTGTTGTTTAGACATAATCCATCATCTTTTACATATCTTTATTCACTCCTAGCGCTTTAGATAAATTTGTGTAAATGAGACAAAAATGTGAATCTTTTATGACAAAGAAAATTCTTAAGAGGGGAGAGCAAAGGGTGGGGCAAGAGAATGCTTGAATGTATTTCGTAAATTATAACATTTTGATCATTATAACAATGAAATGAATCTTAAGTTTGAAGCATTAATATCATTTACAACATTTATGATCAAGAATGAATGTAAGTAGAGAAACTTTTGCATACCTGCAGATGGTACAAAATTTCATGGTTAAGTCGAATCCTCCCATCAACAACAAGATCCATATCCGTGTATCTATCTCAATCGAGCCTCTAAACCCTTCAAAGCTATCAATTTTTCCAGTAACCTGTTATGCACAAAAGTTAAATTTTAGAGCTAT
The DNA here is from genome assembly GCA_007258455.2 of Sequoia sempervirens. Taxonomy (NCBI): domain Eukaryota; kingdom Viridiplantae; phylum Streptophyta; class Pinopsida; order Cupressales; family Cupressaceae; genus Sequoia; species Sequoia sempervirens. The sequence goes on along the minus strand of VDFB02212966.1, from coordinate 9,758 downwards.
GTCACCACTAAAAACAAAAGAAACAGAGCTTTGAAACCAAATCCACACACAACACAATGTGGTATTCATACAAAGCCATACAACCAAACTAAACTCAGAACATTGGAATGGAAACAACTTCAAATTATGATGTAGAGCATGGATTCAGAGTATAAAGAATCATTTTTCTACCACCATAGTGAAAAGTTAGCACTTTCTTTCATCATTTCATATTGGTTTGATGCTTCAAACGATGCATTTCTTATATTGAAAAGTGCATTACCTTATTGAGCTTCTCTTTGTTTCGAGAATAGTTTAATATTCTCTACTTAAAAGGGCCAACCACATGATGGTGGAAGCTCATTTTCTCCTCCCTCACATCACTCTCAATTCCCCATACCCAATCATATAACATTAATCATTCATTCATCCATTAATAACATATAACATTCATTCATTTATCCATTAATAACATATAACATTCATTCATCCATTAATAACATATAACATTCATTAATTAACATATTCACATTCATTCATTAACATATAATATTCTTTCTTTCAATTTTTACATATTATCAAAAATATGGGTATCATGATATGATTACAATCACTTTCTTTTTTGTTTTTTGTTTTTAAAGCTACAAAAATCTGAAGTGGAGTATCGTTTTCTAAATCATCTTTCCCCCTTTAGTTGTTCTGCCCTAATCTGCTCGTGATCTTAATGTACGCCTAGTCGTCTGCTCATGACATGGACGCCGTTGTAAGGGGGGTCTACTGTAATAACAAAGAAATGTTAAATTGATATGTTTTATTATTATTGTTACAAGTATTTCATTAATTAAAAGAACATTAGAGTGGTTCTCTTTATGTGATGGGTCCACATCATGTTCCTGAACTTTTGTTATAGATTCATGCTCAACATGTTGAACACCCTCTAAATCCTAATCTATAGTTGAAAAACAAAAGGTTACATTAATTAATACACCAATTGAAATTAAATATGTTTAAGAGAACATGAGAGTTTTCCTCTTTACCTAATGGGGCCACATCATATTCCTGATCTTCTCTAGGTTGATCATGCTCAGCACGTTGATCACACTCTACATGCTCTAAAGTTGAAACATGAAAAGTTACATTAATTAATACACCAATTGCAATTAAATATGTTTAAAAGAACTTTAGAGTGGTCCTCTTTACCTGATGGGGCCACATCATGTTCCTAATCTTCTCTAGCCTGATCATGCTCAACATGTTGATCATGCTCTACATGCTCTAAAGTACCGGGATGCGCACCATGGCCTTCATCTGTAGGTTGTGCTCCACCCTCACCAGGCTGCATTCCAATGTCGTGCAATATTATCATTGCTTGAATGTTTAAAACAAATAGGCATGTAATTACTTTATGGTGGAAATTAATATTGAATAGATTGCACAAGTATTCAATTTTAAATAAACTTTATTGAGTTTATTTACCTACGTGTAGGATGCAGTGGAAGATTGTGTTTGCCCAGTCAAGACTCTTAGCTATTCCGCCATGGCTCCATAGCCTTGCTGGAAGGAAATCTTTAGGTCATCTTCTTTGAGAACTTTTTTGAATTCAGAGCCCTACATTTTTAAATAAAATCATGAATTTTGCTTCTATGGTCATGTGATAAAACCAAAATTGTTTTCAATTTATTATTTGGATACTATGTTTCATTTATTGATACTTACAATTCACGCGGCTAATTTCATATAACCACCAGAGCCAAGTTTGTGTTGCCCATGTTTTTCTAGTCTTTCCTTTGTTGCCTTCGATGTGTTGGGCAGCCTATGAAAATTTTGAAATACATTAGATTATGTAAAAAGAAAGAGTAATCACTATATAATTACATTATTTATAGTATCACATACCTTCCATGGCTCGGTGGTGTCTTTCCTTTTTTCTTTTCAGCCTTCTCCTTTCCATCCGACACTAGGTCCTTCCACTCCCTCTCTAGAATCATGGGGGGATGCTCATACTTTTTGTTCTTCTCTAAATGTGACCTATATTGGTCCTTCACATACTTTAGATAGGTACCAGCTTTCTGAAGGACCTTGGTTTGGGTGAATGTTTTATCACCGAAGAGCACAACTAAATAGTTAATGAGCTCATCTTTTAAATCTTGATTTTGGTCATTCCACCATGTACATATGGTGGGCCCGAAGAGCTCCAATGTACTATCACTTAGATGTTTATAAAAAAAATCATTGCCTGCAAAATGATGATGGGATCAATAGTCTAAAAAGAGCGATCAATAAGTAAATTTCAATTGGATTATATATAATAATAATTAAAACATTTTAAAGTACCTGGGACCTTCTCTATCTTTATGGGAACGAAATCCTCGGTCACCACAAATGTGACCAGAAATTTTCCCGTACTAGTAATACAAGAAGATCCATGAAATGCTGCTAAAATATCACCAGTACTAGTGGCCTCTGCATTCCCAGGTACATGTCCTAACGCATGTTCTAGCATGTGTTCACTTCTAGAGGGTGCACTAACAGATGCCTACATGGTATGTGTTTCTGACATTTCATACGACAATATAGGCATAGATGATGGGGTTAGATGATGTGATGTATGTGTAGGAAGATCAGGATGGAAATTTGTACCAACCCCTACTCCTCGGGCAACACTTGCAGTACCCTGATCATGGCTAGGAGCATCATGGGGACACAAAAAATACTATAAAAACAACACATATTTTAGTTCATGACATAAAAGAGCACAAAATATAAAACCATGAATGAACTTATGTTATAATTAAAGACCTCATGACAGCTTACTTGCAAGTTTTGTGATTTGTCAGTCAATATTAGCCCTCTCTCTTATCTCATCTGTTTGAGGCACTATGAATAAAAACTTAAGGATTTCTTCATTGCATTTTTTTTGGGTCTTCCTTATCATATCAAGAGGGTTTGTTGAATAAGCAATGCCATCATCACATAATATTGACTGCACCTCCCTATGGATGCTCTCGTCTACTACTAGTGCCTTTCCTCGATTAGGCGACTGCAACAAGAATATTAAAAACATTATCAAAATTAACCCAATAAACTTATCAAAACAACATAATAATAAAAAAATTTGCTCATATCTAATTTTTACAATTACAATGAGGTTAAACCTATCGAGTAGAAGTGTGTGAAGATAAATCGTGATCTGTGCTCTGGGCCAGAGCATTCTCTGTATGATATATGTCCAGCTGTGACAAAAATTAAATATTTTAAAAAAATATTACCGAAATGAAACCAATAGACATACGAAAAAAAACATAAGAATAAAATGGTATATTGGAGTTATTAATTGGAGGTTGGGTAAAATGGTACATAGTACGTACCAACCCCATAGTAACTATGTTTGTAACTAAGTGATTCAAATTGTAATCGATTAGCAACTCTTTCCCTACAGTTATTGATTTTATCGCACATATGAATACATGGTTTCCCTCGCACACCTCGAATATGCAATCGGGTTGCTTATTTGTTGACCCAGGTCATGTACTGTTTATAAACCCTGCAATATTCCCTGATGCTTTTGGCCTTTCATCAATGTACATAGCCACTCCTTTATTTTGATCCTTATCTTTTAGCTGTATATAATTTGTTGACAGTGCATACCTACGCATACTTCATGTATATCAAACCAGTTTCATCCAATCTTTGTAACTGTAACAGGGTCCGACATACTCCATCAATTTAGTAACTTTTTCATAATAGACCTTTATGCCATCCATGCAAAATAGGCCCAAACCATGTAATGACGATGGTGCTATGCGATATATCCTCTCGTTGAGACAAAAATCAGTGTTTATTGGAGGAAGTTCCTTGGGTACCCATTGTTTTTGTATATGTTTGTACCTCAAGGGCACCTCGATGTCGCCTATGCTCTCATCATCATAAGAACATGACCCCACTTCAGCAAGAAAAAATTCCATGCATTTACAGAATTTTCTTCTAATCTTTTTACCTCTAGTATATCTCCCTCTTTTAGACATACTACATGTCTCGCTTTCCTCTTCTCTTCCTGAATTTCCCTTGCTTGAGGAAGATAGATTTGACAAATACCTATTTGGTGGTACCTGCACTCATAAGGATGTTGGATGAAGTTATTTCATGGTGATGTGATCCTAAGGTGACATTATGATTAATCTATCATTTCATCGCTCGAATTTCACAGGTTATAAGGTAATTAAGTCTTGATAGATTGCAAGTTATTGTTACTACCGTCCAAATGTGTCCATCACAAATCAAATCTACTTAAAATTTTAACTCCCAAACTTTGTAACAAGTGTTAAATGTGACTATGGTTCACCAGTTACACAACCAAGGCCTCAAATGTATTCTCTAATTGTAATCAAAGGAATTTTGCTCTTCATTCAAGTCAATAAACTTGAAGGGAAACACCACCAAGTGGTTTATTAGACACCTACATGACTAAAAATAGCAGTAAATTTACATTTAATTTCCATGTCTAAGTGGTTAATGGGGAGGGAATGTGTACTAGGCCTGGTTAAGTCATCATAAGTTTATGCTTTGGCAGTAATTTTTTTTTAAGTCATCTTAAATCTTCCTATGTCTAATTGCTAGGAGAATTTTGGTATGTTTTAAGGTAGAATGATTGATGAAAGAGCCCAAAGAGCCTTTCTCCATGGTATCTAGGTACACATAGCAGTGGTCTTCTCTTATACAGTTGGACATGATTTAAAGAAATTAGCTAGGAATTATTCATTTAACCTAAGGTTTTCTCATAATGCCATCATTGGAAAACTATAATCAAATTCTTCTATTATGAAGAATTGGTCTATGTGCCTCTAGTAATCACTATAAATGTTTGTAAGGATAAAATGACTAATTGTATCAGGTAGGAGAGAATCAACTTTGATTTCTTCAAAGATTATATTCCTCTTTTCATAATTTTTAAAGGTTGTGTGTGGAGGAGGTTATCACTACCAAGAAGGGAGGAGACCTTTCCTTGTATTCTTTTATAATTTTTATAATTCTTATTTATTTTACACTTACATTTACAAATACACATACATATGCATTTACTATTTTCATTTATTTCTCATGTAGTTTAATAGTTTGATCGATTTCATATTATATGTGTTGAAGACTTTAGAATTTCAATTACATTAATTTCTATGGATATTTTGTATCTATAACACAACAAAACCATATGCTCTTTGCATTTACACTTGATTTAGAAATACACATTTATATATACGAGATATAGATTTTCAGAATATACATATGTTCCATTTATTGTTCTAGGAGAGCATCCAAGTGATTGCATTTTACATTTACATTTCTAAAATACATATACATACATACATACATACACATATACATATATGTGTGTGTGTGTGTATCATTTATATTTAGTGTTTAGAAACAACCCATTAGGTCTGCACATGGATAAAAATTCATAAAATCAGATCTCCCCATACATGTTTTATTGAAACCTAGGCTTGAACCTCTCATTTCACATGCTTTTCTTCACAAAACTATTGAGGACAACAACTATAACTTCTTTATTTCTCATCCTATGCCCTATTCATGCATCCTACAATTACAATATTATCCATGGGGCCTCTTACACAAGCTATAGTAATAAAAAAAAGTGTAAGAGCCCCTTTATATCATGTTTCGACTACAAAACCCTCAAAAATAGGGTAACTCAGATTATGATTTGTTGGTGAGCTGTATGGCAAAAATCATTAGCACCAACTCATTCTTGGAGTCTTTTGAAAGAGAAGTGAATCATACGGCAGTTAAATACAAACCTTATAGTGTCAAGGTGAATGAGGTGATCAATTTGATTGGCCAACTAATAAAGAGTACCAAAATGGGTAAATGTATATTTAACTGAGCAAGAGTGAAAATGAGTAGGCTGCTAACGGTTGACAAATGAGCTATTGCAGTTACAATAGATTCCAGTTTTGTTTTTTGGTGATAGTCTAGGAGCAAAATTCTTGAAGTTTTTTGTTGCTGCATCAACCATTCTTAGCTAGTACGATGAACAAGAAGATTCTCTGGGGAGATTGTTGTTATAATTTTTGAACAGACACAAGGTGATCCAATTGGCTGGTGACATGTGTGCTTTCTGGCCCGATGCTTGTTTGCTCCTTTTTCTGTAAGAAGGATTTCAAGGCCAGAAGTATGGGTTAGCAAGTTAGATATTTTGGTCGAGTCTAGATGAAGCTGCTGTTGCAAATTGTAAAGTCAGATGGTTTTAGGGAAAATGCAATTTAGGTTTTGAGTCATTCTATAGTAGATTTTGAATTCATGGGGATTTGATGTTTTATGACAGTACTGGAATTTGAATTGATATGATTAATTCAAACTCATGTCTCCATTGTACAAGCATATCTAAATTTTGAATAAAATGATCAAGGGTTGTTTCGTTCATTTCACTGTTGTGGTGTGTATGATTCTTGTTTTAGGTTTAATTCAAGGAATTAATTAAAATGCTTGAATGGGATTGTAGGTGGATATGTTCTGCATAAGGATTTGATAAGTAGTACTAGGTTAGAATACATATTGATGAGATTGTAAAGCAATGTTATAAAGGATCTTATATGTTATGTGTTAAATCTGCCATAAACCCTTAGATGCTTATAAATTTGACTCCTCGAATGGATATATGGAACTGATCTAAGTTGTACTTATTCGTATGGTTTAGTATTTTTTTTCCTTTACCTAGATCTTGCTACAATTGCAAATCAATGACTATCTTATACTATGAAATGTTGTTGTAGTTATCTCATGCTCCAAATAGTTGATATTATTGATAAACAACCAATTCTATTCGGTATTATTCTATTATGTTGAGCTATTAAATGAGATTATCTTTGTTGTTAATGTTGTTTATGATGATGGTGTAGAGGTTGTAAATGCATTAAGGGATAACCCTATGAGGTCTTGAAGAGCCCAAAGTGTAGGAGGTCTTTCAAATCCTCGTCAATTAGTCCAAGTCCTTCGAGCTGCCCTTTATTGGAATTGGCAATTCCATAGATAGATTAGAAGATCAACCTTCTTACCGTAAAAACAACCAACACCTTGCATATGTTTGTGGTGGAGGTATTAAAGAAGAATTGTATGCCTCTATTTCCATTCATTAGATCTACCTTATCCTAGCATATACTTGGGCTACGTCTACAATTGCTTCAGACTCATGCGATGAAGGCTATGTGTGATGAAATCCTAGACCTCAACCAAGATGTGGGTAGATTATGGGATTTTTGCCAAGACTTGAGGTTGGTGGATAAAAATGTGAAAGACTAAGCTATTTTATTTTTTCTGTCTTATCTTATACCATTTTACGAGAATGGGGGTGCCAATGTACGAGAAGATCTTTGGAAACTAGGCATGAAAATTGAAGGTTAAAGAGAATGGGGTGCCAAACTTACAATACTCATTGCCCCTTGGTCATCACCTTCCCGGCGGGCTCCCCAACTCGCCCCTCGGCCGTATTGACCTTTTTTTGACTCTCCAAACTCTCCTCAACATTGATATTGACCTTGTTTTCACTCCACCAAACTCTTTGTCGGTATTGCATTGAACTTTTTTTTTCTACCCCGCAAACTCTTCCTAAGTAATGGCATTGACCTTGTTTCACTCTCCAAACTCTTTCTCACAAGACTGTATTGACCTTGTTTTTAACTCCAACTCTTCCTGCACTGCATTGACCTTTGTTTTCACTTCATCTAAACTCTTCCTCGCATTGGTATTGACTTGTTTTCTACTTACTCCAAACTTTTCCTCGATGTTGGTATCAGACTTTGTTTTACTCATCTAAATCCTCAAAGACTGTATTGACCTTTCACTTCTCCAATTCTGATGAGCCACAACCTAGTTTCCTTAGATTTTACAAAGATGTTAATTGTTGAAAATTTTGGTGCCATTTAGCTAGGTTTTAATATTCTACAATATAGTTAAGTATATATATTAGCTATATTTTACAATAATAATATAATTATTCAACTTATCATAATTAGATATTATATTCTTTAACAAAATTATTAAATATTTATAAAATTATTATAATTAATAATTAATAATAAGTATATTTTTATATAATACAAAATATAATTAATATACTATATATTTAATATAATAGTAATATATATTAATATGAGAGAGAGAAACTAAATTTTGATTGGTTGTTTCATGTCAACAATCCAAGGATGGCATGTGTCCTTGGGGAGTTATGCTCAAGGTAGCATGCCTTTTGATTAAAGATATGATAATTCTCCTTTAAGACCTCTTCAATGTAACCATTGCACACTTAAGGAGACAAAGATAAATATAGGGAAGAAAATATAGAGAGAGGGAGATAAATGACAAACATACAAAATAGAAAGGGAGACAAAGAGATAGAGAGAGATAGAGAGATAAAGAGATGTAAGGGAAGAATAGATAGAGATATAGGAGGGTGATTATATCTCTCCCTCGTCATTTCCTATATTTATATCTCCCACTATCTATAAAACAATTCCCTCCTTCCCCTCTATCTATTGAGATATCTCTCCCTCTCCCTCTCTCCTCACTCATCTCTCCTCCATCTCCCATCGAGCATTCTATCTCTATTTTTATCTCCCCACCCTCTCTCTATCTCTTTCTATATATCCCTTTCTCTCCCTCCCCCTCTCTATCTCTCACCATCTCTCCCTCCCTATCCCCCCTATCCATCGACTCTCTATCTCCACCTCTCTTCCTTTCTCTTCCCATATATCTCCATCTATCTTTCTCTTCCCATATATCTCTATCTCTCTCTCTTTCTCTCCCCATATATTAACTAAGAAGCCATGCAAGCATACAATAGTATATGTTGGTAAAAATATAATAGTGTTTTATTAAACTATAAGTAACACTTATCTTTCTAATGTCAAGCCTTCTTATAAAAATAGTGTTTTATTAAACTATAAGTAGATTATTGTCACCACTCTTCATTCAACATGAAATGCCAAATGTAGAAAAAAATTTGTTGCTCTTGCCAAGTTTCATTAACCAAGCTATTTACTGGGTTGAATAAAGTTGTGTTATGACCCTTCATCTCTTTAAAATAATTAGACAATATTAATGAGATCAGGTTGGGGAGAAAACTAAACTCCTTCAAAATAGGGGTAGTTATGGGTTTGTTGGTTTTCTTTGTATACTATATACTTAGTTCCTCTAGGATAAATAAGTCACTTTAGATCATTTTCTTAGTTGTGTATCCTAACTAATATAGAGTAAGCTTTTTCATTTTAATTGACTACTACATAATAGTTTATGTGTTGAAAGAATTGTTTCCATTCTTTGTAGTTTTTACATTGGAATATAAATCATATTTAATTTCATGGCAATATACTTCTTTCATAAAGATATTTGTTTGAAATAAGTGCTTCATAACCCATCTAATCAAATCATAATTAAACTATCAAAAAGGCAATAGGAATTTTCTAAGGAAAAGAACACTTGACCCAATCATAAGTGTATGGCCTTCGAAGAAAGGAGTGATCCACCTTAGCAATAACAACTACCTGATTTAGACCTTGGTATGTGCAGGATCATAATGGGCCAAAAAGTGGCAACATGAAAAAAGTAGCGTTTTGAACTCGTCAAAAAACGCAAAAATCCTGAGTTGACTTTTTTTTTGGGTTGGGTATCAGTACATTTCTCCATAGCAATGCCCAAGCAAAAGTACTACAAATCAGATATCTGATTTGTTTCGGATATCCAATTCGTGTCTAATATCCAATTTGAAA
>VDFB02212965.1:0-21324 GCA_007258455.2 Sequoia sempervirens | reverse complement strand
ACACACTTGATTCACGCTCACAGTGATTAATTTCCCTTAAGAAATTGAAATGTTTAGAAGAAAACAATGAAGCACTCGTTCTTTTTAGATCCCAAATCAAGATGTGATGGAAGACAATGATTAATTTTAGACCCAATTTTTGAAATGTGATTGAAGACAAGATTTTTTTTTGTTTTAAACCAATTGCAATGATGTGATCAAACAAGATTTTATTTTATGTCCCAAATTGAAAGATGTGACAAACAAGATTAAGAGATGAATGATGAAACAAGTGCACCTGGTTATTTTCGCTTTCCAAATTTTTGATGTGAATGATATTGCTGCTACTAGAACTCCTTATGATCACCTACAAGATAAAAAACAATATTATAATGCAGCCAAAGAAAAGAAAAAGAAAAGAAAAAGACAAGTTCATCAGAAAATTTTGATTTCAGATACTTTTGACATAGCCGAATTATATTTTAGTATTTTGACAATTTTTTTGATCTGAAAAATGAAAAATCAAAGAAGTGACCCCTACTAATTTTCTGAGAGCTTTCCAGAAATGTAAAGAAGTAAAAAAAATTCCCTGTTTTGCTCTCAGAATCGCGGATTTATGAAAACCATACAGAAAACAAAGATCAAACTTTTTCGCATTGTATTTGACCTCCAAACTAAATCTGTAAAAAATAGATCCTCATTAGAATTTTATGAGGTTTCCAAAAATATAAAAGTTTCTGAAAAATTCATCGATTTACTTTCAGAAAATCAAATTTATGAAAATAATTAAAATCAAAATAACTTTCACAAAAATGATGATAAACTCTCAATTTTTTTATTGTAGCCTTTTGAGATAATGTACAGGGTTTTGTAAAAATATTGTAAAAAAATTCGTAGCTGTGCAGAAGATATGAAGAATTTTGTAAAACCTACAGTTTTATCCAAAAATTATCAGATCTACAAAACAAAGTCAGTAAAAACCCGCAAAAAAACACCATTAAAAGCCTTGTATGCACTACATAAAACCCTTGTTTGCACTACAAAAAACCCTTGGATTCTTAAAAATGAGAATTTTCGTCAGAAAGTTGAATTCCAGAATGCAAAGTCATGTCAGAAAACCTGCAGATAAATGTTAAAAATGGGGCAAGGCCCCACGGTGGGCGCCAATTTGTATGATAGGTTTAAATAAATCAAAGAGTTTAAATTGCATAAAAAAATTAAATCCTATCAAGCACCATGAAGTACAAACTAGAATGAAAATAAAAAATAGTAAACAAATAACATGCAAACTGATTTTCAAACTAGTGTTGATTGATCTCCATGGCTCTTCTCCACCTGCACAAGGATGCAAGATTTCGAAGGTTGAATGTTGGAAGAATGTTGGTTGCTCAAATTCGGCAGCATAACAATGTGGATGAAAGATGGAAGATTCCAGAATGATTTTGACAGAGTGAGGATACCTAAGAATCAACCTCCTAAATGAATTGTGAGAGGTTGTATTTATAGAATTTTCAAAAAACTTCTGATTGGCTGATATGATCAATGGCTGTGATAATTCATGACAGATCGAACGGTTGAAGAAAGATGAAATTGAAGGAGAAAATAGAAGAAACCTAAAACCAGATTTTTCTATTTTATTAAGAAAGAGGAAAAAGAAGAGAAGATAAGAAATCATCTTTCTCTTAAAGAATAAAAGAAAGATTTATAAATAATTACAATTAAAAAAATCAATTAATGGTTTGTAGGAGGACACTAACTTTCTAATTAAATAAAATATTTAATTAAGCTTTAAAAGCAGAAGAAAGTTGGTGATAAGAAAAGAGCTTTAATCATGTTTTATTGAAAAAAGCAGAATATCTCATGATTAAATAAAATATTTAATCATGATATGAGAAGATTTCACAATCAGGTTAAAATACCTAATTTTGATTTGGAAAGAAAACATAAGATATTTTTAATTAAATAAGATCTATTTTATTAAATCACTTTTATGAAATTTATTCAATGAAACATTTAATTAATTAGAAGAAGAATTAAAATAGAAGAAAGGGGAAATATTTAAACTTAATTAAATCAAAAGATTTAATTTTAAATTCAAACAATGATAATTAATTTAAATAAATAGAATGTATTTATTTAATTAATTAAGTGGACGTATGAAAATAATTAAATAAAATAAATTTATTTAATTATGGAAGAAGAATAAGATGAATGAACAATATAATTAAATTAATTAATTTTAATCATATGTAGAGGACCTCTAGAAGAAATAATTAAATAATAAATATTTAATTAATTGCCAGGATTATAGACATGACCATTTTTATGCATATACATCAACAAATAACACATCCCAAGTTCTAGTTGAGGATATTGAGTATAAAGATATCCAACATTATCCAAGAAAAGGACTATGTTTACATGAATAGGGTATCTTGGAATCAGAGAAGAAAACTCCTAAAGAATGGGAACCAGTGACAATACCATGTGTCCACGACAAGTCATATTCAATAGCCATTTATCAAAGGATACATTACTAGAGAAAATGATTAGGTCTTGTTAAACATGACATCTTGAAACCGACAAAATCAAAGCATGTTAGTAATACCTCCACAACACCAAGGGAAACTTCATCTTATGCAAACATCAACATAGGGGGTATGAAGAGTTCTTATGATAAAAATGTTGCCAATGCTACAACTAGACATATCATGAATTAGCAGCCATGCATCATTCCATTTACAAATTGGGACCAACACAAAAATAAATATTGTAATCAAAGAAAGGAGAAGATTGTTGATGCAAAAGAAGATATAAAGAAAAATGGACAAAGAAAATACAAATGTATACCAAAGAATACAAAATAATATCATCCCTATCAAACTCCATTCATCAAAGAAACTATGGGGAAAAAATAAAAATGGAAATATATCCATCAAAGGGGTCTATAAATACAAAAGAAAGATTCTCAAGGGATGTACAAAGTATATTAAGCAGTTGGTCCTAATTCCACTAAAAAATTCATCTCCACTTATCATTTCTCATCTTCCCAAGTATGGAGAGTCAAAGGTTCCAAACTATCGCCCAATCCATCTCATATCCCTTCACACACTTTCCCATCATTTATGATATCCAATTCTCACATTGATCGTGTGTTGGTAGTAACTCTTCATCATAAGGATTCTGGCAGAACTTTATCGTAATATGTGCACCTAGACAAGATTAATTCCACTATTGATAAGGTAGATAAGGATTTTCATGAGTTGCATTCAAGCATCCATATCTCAGCAAAGCAACTTCTTCAAGAAAGATACCATTGGAACATTATGACAATGGCCTCTACATTAGTACCACTAGGTGGTTAAACATGAGTGTAAAACTTTCAAAAAATGAAAAAAATGAAAAAACCACTTTGGTGGTGCTTTGGGAAAATACTATGATTAAAACCTGGAAAACATGAATCATGAGTAGAATCAAGCATCTATATGATCCTTTTCAAATGGAAGTATCTCATCCCCTTCATGATAAACCCAACACTCCCTCCATCCATCCAATTCATCTTTATCTAGATCTTCCAATATATCTTGATCTTGATAAAGGTTTGGCGTATACTTCAACTCTACTCAAGGAAAAGTATTGAAATGATATTTTTTATCCCATTTTATCCCAGGAAGTCCCATAGCCTATATCTAGAGATGTTTTAATGATCTTATGGAATGAAAAATCTTGTCATATACTCTTCCCATGATTATTAATTCACTATGTTGGTTTGTTCATTGAAATATTAAACATTGCTAGATATTGGGGGTAGGTTCTTACACTTTTTATTTTGAATAATTCTTGATCCATGTCTTATATCTCATGACATGACATCAACATCGTGATCAAGGTATCCTTCACCTCCATCATATTTATCCTATTTATTCCTTCATCCATGCACGTTCATATCATAGTTGGGTATTGAGTATCATGTTTCCCTTTAGTACTACTTGGAACACTCCTACATTAGGGGCATCTTCCAATAATAGAATAGGATTAGGGTCTTTTATATTCTCATAAGGTTATTCTAAAAAATACAAAAACATTCAAAACATCATCAAAATCCAAAAAAAATCCAAAAACCATTCAAAACATTTGTAAATTCAAAAATCCAAAAAAAATCCATATCAACTTCAAAAAATACAAAAAAAATCCAAAATCTTGTAAAGTTCAAAATCCCAAAAACATCCAAATCAAATCAAAATCCCTAAATAGGTCTAAAATATAAAAAAATCCAAAAAAACTTATCAAACTACACTGTGTTTGCACTTACATAGGAAAGGCCATCATTGATGAGCCCCCAATGCATTAGGCCAGTCTTTAGGAGTGTCATAATAAATTGACAATCCATCAATGTTCATATGTCATCAATAAACGGTCATCTGTCAGGAGTCGGTTGAACTACATTGTCTCTGTGCTTATGTAGGTCATGTTCCTGGTCAAACCTTGGAAAACACAAAAATAGTCAAAAACTTTGAAAACCTTAAGTGGTTGCAAAATCCTGAAAAAACTCAAAATAGCCTCATAAAATTTGCAAACTCAAAACATTCAAATAATCATAAACCAAAAACAACCTCAAAAAACATTTCAAAACATTGAAAATAGTGAAATATTTCAAAAAGCTCAAAATCACCCGTCTCATCTTTCTTTCACCCGTTATAGACTTTCATTCATAGTAAATTGATTTTCATATTCAACCTTTGGTAGAACAAACATAAACAAGTATAAAAAATCAACAAAATTAAACTTCAAATGCAAAAATCAGAATTGAAACAAAACACAAGCTTTAAAGTTAAAATTCAAAATCTTGATCATTATCAAACATGTTAATCAAACTCTTATCAATGGCCTAATCAATTCAACCCATCATCATCCAATGCATGTCATAAGATACATCATTCTAACAATGGGCATCATTTCAAATATCATTTTGGATAGTTATCCTCAAAACAAATCTCTTTGGCAATCAATATGAATAACATTGGTTGTTTGTTCATTTTGATATGTTCCTTTTTTATTTATCATATTGGTCAATTTTGATGATCTGTCAATGATGTCTAACAAAAATTATTTATATAGATAGGAATGGCGCATTAATCATTTCTTTCATTTGTTGTGCTTGTTGGATGTTCTTGTAATACGACCTTGGTGAATACTTTCCTTGCGTGTGTAGGGTAGTCTTAGGTAAAATAAGGGATATGATATATTAGGTTATTCATACCTTTTGTGTTAGTATCCTTACTTCAATGGCTTATTCTTTCACACAATCAAACAAGGTTTCTGTGTGTCCGGTATGAACAAGGATACTCCTATCTATTTGTAGAGTCAAAGTCCATCACATTAGATACAGCACCATTCTGGTTTTCAATGCCTTGATGCATCATGTCTATTTTATATATAAATAATAAGGAATAATATGATGAATCTCTCTTAATCCAAGAAGCAATTAATATCATCTACTCTATCTCATCACATATCTAATAAATTCTCAAATAATCATAGGCTTGTTGGATTTCTGAATCAATCTCAAATGTAATGGTTAATCAACATTCATCTTATTCTTCTATCTTTTGTTCATACTAACATTTCCAACCTGATATCATGATAGTCAACCAAAATTATATAAATGCATTCATCCTACATCCAAAAACCATCAAGATACATGCATCCTACATAATCATCGCATGTCACATAAAAATATAAAAGAAATGCTTCTCATAGAATATACATCTTGCATCATCATTACATATCAAATGAGAAAAGATACCTCAAAATAAACCATCCATTGCATTCACATACATTCATATTGTTTCATATTATTAAAGCATGCATGCATTATCATGAGAAAAATCACAAATCATATACATTACATCTAATGCATAATAAAGAAATAGTTATCATGGAAGTATCTCATAAACATTTACTTCCATATCATAAGCATATGCATCCATACATACATACATCAGCATAAACATGAAATAAAGGGCACATCATCAGTATAACTACCACATCCACTCATCTCATATATATATCAAAATAATGACTTTCATGATACATCTCCAATGTAATGTGTGATATACATCAAAATATATACACGAGGTCACTAAAACTAGTCAATGAATGAACATACATCAATAATTAGGCTATACATAAAAAAATGTGTCTATATACATAGACCTATACCCTGCTATATCAATCCTCCTATAGAGAAAGTTGTTGATTCCCTCCATTTGAAGGACCCCCTATTGATGGCCCACCTACTAAACTACTTGGTGCAACCCCACTCCTATGGGAAAAATATAGCTACCGCTAGTGCCAAGGAACATCTTGGTGGTATAGTGTCCTATAATAAGAAGCCTCTGCCATGGATCATCTGTAAAGTGTACTAGACATTTGTCCCTTCCCCTAAGCCTATGCCTATAGTTATGCAGTAGCCTCAAGTTTTTACCTTCCATGCTATCTCATTTGCAAGCTAGAGCACTCACTATTGGCTCTACTGGTGCTCATGACTGTGCTCCTATCTATATGTATCTCGATCAGTCCTTGTGGTATCTCTCTCTTGTCTAGTTATATATCTCTCTTGTATGGCCTAATATCTCTTAGCCATCAATGCATGTATCCACAGATCTCTTGGATCTAGACCTTAATATTGTGGTGGTGGCAGTGGTGGTGATGGAGGTGGTCCTAATGGTTGTACTCCTAGGTGTTGCAAAATTATAGGAATCTGCCCATCATGCTTGTTGTGCACTTTTTCACACACGCCCCACCATATGTAGGGACCCTCTTTTGCTTGATTTGTTTTTTATTTTTTCTTTAGGTTTGACCTTTTCCCCTTAATTGATAGGTTCCTCTGAATTTTGGGTTCACTTCACCTAATTGAATCAACACTTTATTTGCACTTTAGGTGTATTTTTTTGCAACATTCCATCCTTGGGTGATGCCTTGAATTTGGGTAATTCATGAAAATTTTATTAAGCTATCAAGTTGTGCAAGTTTGGGGAGTTTTGCAAAATTCTACCCTTGCTGGATTTTCCCAAAGGAATGAATGTTCATGGAAATTCATCCCAAGTGGATTTTCCTAAGGGACTAGACTTCATTGAATCTGTTGCCTCGCGGATTCCCCGAGTGTTTGAACTTTCTCTAAAATCCTTGATGCCCAGATTTTCCCGAATCCGTCATGGTCTCGAATTCCCAAAGTTTGGCAAGTGGTCTTGTCAGTGCATTTATCATTTTGTTAGTCATCGTACTTGCTCTTTATTGCTATTCTTGGGGGTCAATTTATACTCTTTTTTTGTCATTTGATATTCATTTTGAGCTATGCATTTGAAGAGAGCTTTGGAGGTGTTCTTGCATTTGTTGAGGGTACAAATTTGGAGTTGATATTACACCTGTTGGATCATCGGCTAGGGTTTCCAAGTGAAATTTTCACAATTATTTCCCATTTACAAGCTCAAAGGTAGGGCTTTCACAATTTCTTATGGTTTCAATGAAATTTCTTGATTCCTCTTTGATTATTTAATGGTATTTTTTTTGGCATTGCTTTCATTTGATATCACCATTTGATTTCAAGTTTTCTTCATCATTTGCATTTGACGCTATCAATAACATATTTCTTTTGGTTGACCAAAGTTTGAATTTTCTCTTGAAAGCTTATTGCTTTAATCTTAATTCTTTTAAACTTAGGTGAATTAGGGCATCATTCCTAAACTAGGG
The DNA here is from genome assembly GCA_007258455.2 of Sequoia sempervirens. Lineage (NCBI taxonomy): Eukaryota > Viridiplantae > Streptophyta > Pinopsida > Cupressales > Cupressaceae > Sequoia > Sequoia sempervirens. The sequence continues at coordinate 13,593 of VDFB02212965.1, read as the reverse complement.
TTCTTTGAGTTCTGTGTTAGGGTTAGAAGGAAAATATCTAACAATTAAATGTTGATTTGATCAATAAAACATAGGAATAAAACACACAGAAAAATTAACACAAAATTTAACATGGTTCACCCAATCTGGGCTACATCCAAAAAACTATAGCCATCTAATGATTTTATTATCCAGTGCAAACTTATTACAATCTCATGAATAATCACCTTTTTCATCATACTGTAACTCTCATCCCAACCCCTTATAACAAGCTTAGAAACTTTGAGATTAGGGTTCTACAAAGTCATGTTTTTTTCGGTGATTTTTCCATTTTCGGTGATGACGCAAAAAATAGGAAAAAAAAAATTCTTGAGGGTTATCACCCTCAAACCCCTACCCAGGGTCCAACTTGACCCCAAACCCCGATGAGGATACATGAAGAGTGTTTAGTATAGCATGATCAATCACCACATACCAACATTTTGTGGTCGAGATTGGATTAGGGCACCTGAGTTTTTGATGAAGTTAGGGTTCTAGATTCAAACTGTGTTATCACCCATGAGATGTGCATCCATGACTAAGAGCTAGATTTATTGATGCCCTAGATATGTGAATTGAAATAATGAAACCTAGTCACCCTCAAACCCTGGTTTTTATTTGGAAAGGTTGATTTTGATTGGATCATTTATGGTAAATTGAGTGCATTGAATTATTTTGTATTTTAATGATAATGCTTGCATTCAAATCCTATCCCATATTAGGAGAAAGAGATTTCAAATTTAAGAAAAATTGTGAATGGAGAAAATGTCACCAAGTTCATGATTTTAAGGAACAAGTGATAAGAAGAAACTTCGTGAAAATCTTCCATTGATGGAAAATCCCAACAATCATTTCCTTTGCTAGATTCCATCCTCCACGGATTTCCCTAAGCCTTGTGTCCTTTGCAAAATCCATCCGGGTGTGGATTCCCTAAGAGTTGATTCCTTCGTGAAAATCCCTCAGCCTTGGATTTCCCTGAATCCTTCATGATTGAAAATCCCCAAGATTGTAAATGCATTTGGTATTTGTGGGTTGGGTTTCAAGAATGTTTTATAATGAACCTTTATGGATTTGGAAATGTTAGATGACAAAGTTTTGCTCAAGTTATTGGTGTTCACTAAAATCCACTTGTGAGAGATTTCTTTGAGCCTCTAAACCTTCGTGAAATCCACTCAAGGGAAGATTCCCTAAAAATGTATTCATCGATAAAATCTGTGAGAGGTGGGTAAACATGAGGATATCCTAAGATGCATTTTCAAAGGTTTTAACTTAGTTTCTTAGGATCATGGTGAGGATTAAGAGATGATTTTATGTTGCATATGCATTTTAATGATTCATTCAAATGATGTAATTGGATTATAATGGTTAGTTCTCTTTAACAATGTGGTAATTATAGTCCTTTCTTAATAGATGTAGGGTGAATCTAGTAAGGGTGTAGAATCTAAAGCAAAATCAATTGAGCCAGTTAAAGAAGGAACCTTGACCATAGCATAAAAGATGAAGTACAATTTCAAGGAAATTAAGCTAGAGTCAAAGATTCATTTAACATGGGGAAAGGTAGGTGAAACCAACATGGGTCATGTGGACTATGATGACTTTAAGTAGAGAATGTTTAGTGATGCACAAAATCCTTTGGCCAATGTTATAATTCATACAGGGTTAGCTCAAGCTACTAGATTTCCACCTTCTATTGAATTCCTGGAGCTTGTTATGGAATGTTCCAAACACTATGATTTAAATAAGAGGGTTATTTTGGGCCCTTAAGGAAGTAATTTAGAAAAATTGACTGAGGAATTCATTGTTGTAACATTCAATATTGGTTCCCATCAGAAGTTGGTGAAGATAAATATAAAGGAAGTTGAGGAGTTTTATCAGAAAGATCCTTCAAAAGCTTTGGAGATCATGAATGGTGCTTGGATTGAGAAACCAAAATCACATTACTCCAAGCTGCCCAAGTAGTTGTATAAATCCAATTTCAAGCAAGAGTATAATGACATGATTACTCTTTTGGGAAGAGTCATGGGATTGGATGAGTCCTTCATGCTCAAAGAATGGATGTTTTATGTCATCTCACAAATTGTAAAGGGAGTGCATTATCATTGGGCATGCATTATAAGTAACAATATGGATATGTAACTGAGAAGTGTGCAAGACACAAGGAAATCCACAATGAATTCATATCTAGTGTACTTGCTTGTTACAAAGAATAAATACAAAGGCCTGGCTGCAAGGGAGTCATAGGGAAGGAAAAAATCTATGATGTGTACCCTCAATTGCAATTTAATAAGTTTCCAATTATAGGAGGGTCAATGATTCTTTTCTAACGTTCATTACCAGAATGCTACAAAAAGCTTTTGATGTTAAAATCTCACTTGATGCTATGGATTTAATCAAGTATGATTATTGGTTTATCCAATTTCCAAATTTCTCATACATAAGAGTACATGGATCCCCACCAATGCCTTTCATACTTCCAAGGTACCCTACCAATAAACTTATATTGCTGGAAGTAACCAAGAAAGTGGTTGCATTTAATATTGTATTGAAAAACATGCACAAAATAGGTTCTACAGGTGAGTTTCCTTCGAGGATTGGAGGTATGGAGGCTTTTCCTTCTAGTCAAAGTTCCCACCATTTAGAGAAAGAGATGGTCAATTTTCATTTGTACTCACATATAGATAGAGGGAACTTTGATACCTATGGTGTTGCATAGAAGATGGCTAGTAGAGAGTTCAAGAATAAGAATCATATTGAAGATTATTGAGCTAACTATCACGATGAATTTGAATTGATCAGAAGAAAATGCTCAGTATTGTCATTGAGGATGATCAAACTTCACAAGACAACCAAGATTCCAGACCAGATGGATGATGAACATGATCTTATCTAGCATCATGATTATGAGCAATATAAGGATAAGCTACTCCCTGCTATGAATTGGTCAGAAGAGGAGGTATTTGATTTAAATTTACTTATTGCTCCTATGTTGAAGTACTTTAAGCTCTAGGTGAAGCACAATATTTTGGAATTAAAGGAAAATGGCACAAAATTCACCTATGACTTGATGGGAGATCTTGAATCTCATTCAGAAGAAGAAAGAAAAACTACTAAGGATGATACTATTGAGCCTCACAAAGAGGAGGACACAAAAGAAACTCAATTTATAATCAAGAGAAGGAATAAGAGCCAAGCAAAAGTTAAAGAATCTAAGAGGAAATCTATTGCCAAGGTGAGGAAACCTTCAAAAGAGAATAATGAAGGAATTGAAGAAGAAAAACCTTCCAAGAAGACAATTCTTGTCATAGAAGGCCAAAAAATGGCTAAATCAAAGTCTAAGAAGTCGAAGGTAAGTGAAGAGGACACCACTCAAACCAAAGTGGTTGATATATAAATTTTAGGAGAGAAGCCCCAAGTGTATGTGAGAAGAAATTCTCCAAAATAGAAAACTCTCCCTGTAGAGGATTTTGGTGAAATGATGAGTGAGCATGAGAAGGATAGTGAAGAGGAACCTACTGATGATGTCCCAAAGGAGACAGAGAGAGCAATTATAGGAAATAATACTCCTCCTAATTCTCCTATTCAAAATATGTTAGTGGATGAGGATGTTGTGCATGAAGAGGAGGATATCTCCAAGAATCCTGAGGAAGAGGAGGATGAAGATGTTCCCACACCCAAAAGTGGGGAATTGAATAGTTTTAGAGAGTATTTGGATCAACCAGTTTCTGAGGCTTAGAGTAAGAATGTAGAATTAGGAGTAATAGAAGAAATTCCTTCTCCCTCTCCTATAAAAGAGCATATAGATGTGTCTTATACAAAGGAAAAAGATGAGAAGAAACCTAATACAGATGAATATGATAAGAATCTAGAGGACATTGAGGATGATCCATCCAAGGATCAGCCAAAATAGGATCTTTCCTAGGAGAATGCAAAATCTGATGTTCATGATTGGCTGAAAGAGAGATTGAAACCTAAGCCAATCATTGTTGAAGAGGAGATTCCTGATTGGGACAAGTTGCTAACTAGTTGGGGTTAACCCAAAGAGAGGAAGAAGGCTATGATAGCCTCTAAGTTTGCAAGAGATGAATTCAATAATAGGGTTGTCCACATTGCTACTCTTGCTAGTGAAAAATTCAACAATGAGGTCAAGCCTTCATACTATAAAGTACAAACTATTAATCTTGGCTCCACTACAAAAGAGAAAGAAAAGCAAGATCTCCAAGAATCAGTACAAACAACATTGAAGAGATTAGACAACGAAACATAGGATAAGGAGGAGCAAAAAAGACAATTAAGGGATATGCAAAGATATGTTCAACATTTGATTAAACTTTTTCAAACTCAGTCTAGTGAAGGAGCTCATTTTTTGAAGGATTTCTATCAAAGGAGGTAGTTTATGAGATTGAAAGGATGAGGGTATCATCACAGGTCACCTAGGAATGGCTTCATAGTGTGAGCAAAAGAGGGGATGCAATGATTGAAAATATATTATACACTTATGAGAAGGTTGCATCATCTCTGGAGGACACATCTCAATTTGCAGCAGATTTCCAAAAGGTGGATGATGCCACCATTATTGAGTTGAAAAAAATTATAGACTCCCAAGGAAGAATTGATCCAAAAGAATATCTTTAAATCAGATGATATAGGGAAGTCAATGGAATGGATGGAAGTATGGAATTACAGAAAGGAGCTTATGATGAAAGCACTAAAGAAGATCTCAAAGATCCGGGACAAAGTAAAGGAAATATTTGATAGTTGTTTTGCATTTTTGGAGATTGTCATTAGAAGAATAAAGTTTGGATAGAATAATTTAAATGTTAATCAATTGAAAAAATGGTGGTATGAAGTATATTCTCCAACTGAGAATGGGTCAAGATCAACTTTAGGATGAAGTTATCTACATCTGTAACCTAGATAAATATCAAGGGTTACAAATAGAATGGGAGAAGGCTTTGACTAAATATGAAGAAGAACTAAAAGCAATTAAGTTGAGAATAAAATTCATCCCAATTCCAGATCCAACCGAACTTGATGATGTGCTTTCAAAAGTGAAGGAACTTTCTAGAAATGAAGAGGATAAGGACAAGGAGAATGACCTAGTCTATCTTCCTTGAAGAATGTGCTTTCTACATCAAGCTTGTCAAAGATACAAGTTAACCATGCTTAGATTTTTGTGCCAAGATTTTATTGAATTGTAAATTTTCCTTTTGAGGTCAACTTATTTATTATTTTATTAAGATTAAATTAGGGAATTTTAAAAGTGCCAAGGCCGACCTATCTAGTTGACCTAATTAAAAACCTAATTTAATATTTCTCCTAGGCTGACATGTCTTGGGAATTCTATAAATTGAGGCCTCCTCTTCATTTGTGAGGCTAATAGTTGATAGTTTCTAGAATTTGATGTTGTTGTACTTGAGAAACTTGTATTGTTGCAAGATATTGGTGAAGTGAATACAAGTGAAGATATTGTCTTTTGGTGTTCTCCTTTGTCTTATTTCATCTATGCATGGTTCATGTGTTTGTCATCTATTTTAAGTTATTAAATAAGTGTTTCATGGTTAATCTTAGAACTAGTTGCAGTTCATTTGTGTTTATGATAAAGTGTTTAAGGTGTTGAGGAATCTTCAGTCCATACTTTTGGTGATCTACTGGTTGTGGATTGTTGTGTAAAGTTAGCCTAGGCCTACTCTATTTTTCACTCAAGTTCAATTGTGAGTGTTTGAATGTATGTTTGAATATTTACAATATGAAAATATTTGATTCTGGTGGAAATTGCACTATCTTTATAATACTATAGATTTAATCTTGGTTAAGCAATGATTGGTTTTAGAAGATTGGTCCATCTTGAATGTTATGTTATTTGGACAATTGATCTTAGGTTTTAGATTAGATATCTCTCTTAAACCCTACACATTTTTCCATTTATTTGAGATTATTGTTAGAGAAAGATTCACAAAGAATCACCATTATTGTTACATTTGATGAATTTAAAGCTTCCAAAAATTGTTTTGTAAGGCCCCTTGTGATTACCAGCATTTTCACATTTTCACTGAGTTGTTGTTGCATTGTTAAGACTTGACATTAGAGACCTTGGGGTCATTTCTTGAGGCTCACCAATAGAAATTCATCTTTCAAGAGAGATAGGATACTTGTATTCTATCTAAGTTGTTGCAGTGCTAAAAAAACCATCAACAAATTGGCGATAGAAAGAGGGTTGATTCAACAAAGTTGGAGCATTTTCTATCATCCATATCTCCCCAAATATTTTGAAGGAAGACTAGATCTACAACAGAAGGATATTTTCAAGAGTTAGGAGCCCCTACTAGTCAATAAGGACTAAGAAAGGGAGGCATCATCATCATCTTCACCCATTTGGCCATCATCCTCTTCATCTATCTCTTCATCATCTCATTCTAAGCCCACTCCCATTGAACATAATCTTATTCCCATCCAACAACCCCAAGTAGCCCCTAATCAGCCGCTACCACCTCCACCACCACCAATGGATTTTTTTTCTAATAACCCCTCACCCCTATTCTTCAACAACTATAATGCTATGCCCAAAAATATTGAGCACTTTTTCTCTAAGTTCCATGTTAATGACCCCAATAGAACTACTGAAGAGCATATCAAGATCTTTCAAATTGCTCTCTAGGATAGATTGATCAATCATGAAGATGTGGCTTGCAAGCTATTTCCTTATTAATTGGGTGAGGGAATTATATTGGTAAAATCACCTACTTGTTGGTCAATTACCAGTTGTAATCAAATAAAAAAAAATTCCTACAAAAGTTTAAAATACCTATCAGTCATAATGACTTGTATTTGTAGTTTATGTCAGTCAAGAGAGAGCCTAATGAGCCAATAAGTTCATTTAACAATAGGTTCCACCATGCCTACACCTAGTTATAGCCATCGTATGTTGTGGATGATGCTTTAGCTAAGGGAGTTTATTATGAGGCCTTAGGTAGCCTTACTTCTACATTTATTAAAATAATGCATCAACCCCTTGCTACATTGATCGATGCATATGCAAAAGCAGTTAAGGAAAGCACATATTTAAGGTAGCATATAGCAGGACCCTTTCCTTCATTAGGACTAGTTTCTCATCCGCGACAGGTCTAAGGGTTGAACCAAGCTTTGGCTAACTAGATTCCTATGATGAATCCAGTCCCTCAAATTTATTTGCTTCAACACCTAGGTCCTCCAATAAATCAAGCCCAACCACTTCCTCCCTATTTGTAGAATTTTGGGTAGACAACATTTCCCCAACAACAATCCAACATTCCAATTTATTTACAACACTCTGAGGTGTTAAATCAATCACAGAACTTGGGCTCAACCTGTGCTTATTTTTGAAACTCTACAATTTCTACACTAGCACAAGGAAATGCAGATAAGGAGAGGCTAGATGAATTGATAGAGCAAGTAAAGAAGTTATCTACGGAGGTCACCTATCTAAGAAATCAAAATAGTCAATTGCAATCTACACAAAGAGGTATACAATCCAACTACAACTGAGATGGTAGAGATTTTGCACAAGGATAGGAACAAAAGTTTGAAAGAGGACAAGGTCAAGGACAAGGTTTTAATAGAGATCAATCATCATAATATAATTTTGATAGAAGGCTACCCCCAAGATAGAATAGGACCTGGAATACTAGGCCTAATAGTGGAGTCCCTACACCATTAGACCCCCCTAGTAATCAAGAGAAGATCACAAGTACAGTCTTCTTGGCTGACCTTCCATTAGCTAGATATTATAGGATACATAAGATGACACAACATTCTGAACTTGGTTTTCCTGAATTCTAGATTGTGGCTGCTATATTTCAAATGGAGGTCCAACAAGTTGTTGGTAATGGTGCAAATGGGTAGGATATTGTTCCTTCTGATCCATATGATTCACCTGTGTTGTTATTGAATCATGCTCCTTTCCTGTGAGGTGAAGAAAATGGACCTGAAGAAGAGTCATTGGAGAAAAGTACCAAGTTAGAACATGTATGTAATGAAGAATCAATATCTCAATTATTTAAAAATAGTGACACTATTGATAATGGTCTTTTAGATGAAGAGGAGCATAGGGTAGATGAATTTTAGATGTTTCATCAATGAACGAGGCCATATGATTTGAGGAATAGGAAGGCTGGGGGCATTTTACTACATCTACTCCTCCAAACAATTTCAACACAACTTGTGATCCTAATGCAAGTAATAACCCTTCCTATCCCCATGTGCCAAAGCAATACTTTTCTAAAGGAGGATCCTTTGATTTCTCCAAGGGAGACCATGTTGATTCTGCTAAGGACAAGTAAGGGGAGCAACCTAGGAGCACTTAGACCGATATGACTGTGACTCAAATGGGTGAATTTGTGGCTAAGGAACTGAGGAAGGTAAAGGTAAGTCTTTCATCATTTGAGTTGCTAAGAGTTACAACCATTAGGAGTGTTATATTTGGTTCTTTAAATGAGAATGTACCCTCAAAGTCTTCACAAGATGCTACTATGAGGAAAGTTGGTTCTACTGAACTAGTAATCAAGGAAGTGACTAGAAAGACATAGAGTTCACAGCTAGCCAAGGATCAGGATAATTAGCCTACTAAAGATAAAACTCAAGTGCAGACAAAGGATAGGAGAAAAGACAAGGATAAGACTCAAGTGAACCAAGTCAATTCTCTAGTAAGTCTTTTCCAAGCCAAACAAGATACTCTTTTTTTTTTTATCTCCATTCTCATATTCGGTAAAAATCTAAACAATTTCTTATTGGATTCTGGAGCATCCAAAAATGTCATGCCATTCTTATTTTGTAAGGAATTGGGCATCACCCCTGCTCCTTCCTAATGAAAGGTGACTCAACTAGACAAGACTGAAGTAAGTGTAGTAGGGGAGTTGAATATGATTCAAATACAGGTTGCATCAAACCCATGTGTGCAACAAGTCATCAATATCCAGGTGGTTGATATACCATATGCTTATGGGATTATTCTAGGAAGGGACTTCATGAGAGTACTTAATGGGTATACCTCCACATATCATTCTCATATGTGGTTGTCATGGAAGGGAGTTCCCAATCAAATCAGGATTGAATAAGAACCAAGATCAAAATATATGATCACTGAGTATCAAAATACATCAAATGAAGTGTTGGTTTTTGAGGCAAGTTTAGGAAATTATATCCTAGATGCAGCCATTGAAGAAACAAAAATAGACAAGGTCTTAATAACACATGATATGCCTAATGATTTGATTCAATGTTCCAGCAATACAGAGGTGATTGTTGAGTCAGATGAAGATACCGAGCAAGGTGATGGCAATCTAGGTTTACTTGAAAATTTTCAAGAATTCATTTAGAAGTGTATTAAGGATCAATTAATTTGGGAAGGAAAATGAATTTTGAGGAGTTATTACTACCTAACTGGTGTAGAGTTCACAATGCATCATATCTTGAACTCAAATTTTGTCTCTATTAGACTGCTATGGAGCAAATAAAAAGTTGTATTAATCCTCCTCCAGTAGTTAGAATCAATGTTCAGGAAATCCAAAAAGAGCAGAAAGGTAAACTTATGGTTGTACAAGAAGATCCCTCATCAAGTAAGAGTAAAAGTACAAGGACTCCAAAGGTATATCTTCCACTAAATTTTGGACTTTACGGTTTGATGGCTCTAAGTCTAAGCAAGGATTTGGGGAAATTTTTGAGTTGATAAGCCCAATAGGTAAAAAATTCTTCACTACACATAGATTACAATTTCAATGCACCAAAAATGTTGTTGAATATGAGACATTGATACATGGATTACTCATGGCTTTAATAAAGAAGGTCAAATATTTGCAAGTTTTTAGAGATTTTGAATTAGTGGTTAAGCAAGTTAGGAAACAATACTAATGTCTTGATAGGAGGATGACCAATTACATGCATAGGGTATGTGACTTGATAGAGGGATTCAATGCATTTAACATTCAACTAATTCCTAGAAGCAAGAATTACACTGCTAATGCTCTAACACAGGAATCCAACACTGTGGAACCATTATCCTTGTTAGGATTGAAAAGATTCATGTTTGAACTTAGTCTAGTTCCTTTTGTACTAGATAATGTGACAAAATTTCAGGTATTCAAAGATGAAAAGCATATTTTGGACTTTATTACTAGTTCTAATGTGTTTACTTCTTAGATAATCAATGAAACAGAACCTCATGAGGTAGAATTAGACATGGAAGGAGTAATCAATCTTAAGATGAATACAATTCCAAGAGGGATGGTATAGCTAGAAAGGATCTTTGACTTGGATAGAATCAAAGATCAAGATCAATAGACAAATAAGGACTCAAAAGTTAGTTAATGTGAGGCATATAATATGGGCACTCCAAAGGATGTAAAGAATGTGTTCATAGGAAAGGTATGCACCCCCAAAAGAAAGAAAAGGATTAATAGATGCATTACATGCATATCAATATATTATAGCCTAGAGCTATGAAGACTTAAAAACTTATGACACATCAATAATTACACACACTATTCCTTTGAAGCTTGATACAAGGATGTTCTAGAAAAGACAAAGTCCCATCAATGCTTTTTTGGAGCCCATAATTTAGAAAGAAGTACAAAAGCTATTATCTACTCATATCATTTTTTCAGTTAGACATTCAACATGGGTAGCTAATCTAGTTCCAGTCTGTAAGAATAATGGTGAAATAAGGTTGTGTGTGGATTTCAAAAACTTTAATCATGCTTCAAAAAAGGAAAACTATCCAGTACCTTCCTTGGACAAATTTTTACATATTGTGAATGGGTCACAAATGATGTCTTTTCTGGATGGTTACTCAGGCTACAACCAAGTTATGGTGCAATATGAGGATAGGCATAAGACTGCCTTCACAACTAAATGGGGCACATTTGCTTATAGAAGAATGGCTTTTGGACTAATCAATGAAAGATCCACTTTCCAAAGAGCTATGGAAATTTCCTTCAAGAATATAATTGGTAAGTGCATTATTATCTATATGGATGGATTGACTATTTTCTCTAAGAATAGGGGACATCACATTTTAGATCTGTGCAAGGTATTCCAAAGATGTAGGGAATTTGGTATCTCCCTAAATCCCAAAAAGTGTATATTCAAGGTAACAAAAGGAAAGCTCTTGGGTCATATAATCTTTGAAAATGGTACTTCTATTTATCCTAAGTGAATCCATGAAATATCGAAGATATAGCCCCCTACTAGAAAGAAGGAGATGAAATATTTCTTTGGGAAGATCAATTTTTTCCAAAACTTCATCACTAATTTTGCAAAAAATAGTTAAGCCACTGAATGCAATTCTAAAGCAAGACGTGAAGTTAGAGTGGACTATTGAAGCAAAGTAGGAATTTGATGAGATCAAGAGGGCCATAGTTGTTGCTTCGATGTTGGTAAGTCCTAACTATACAAAGACCATTTATATATATTCATTTGCATTAGATCATTCATGTGCCAACATGTTGACACAAAAGTCAGATGAAGAGAATGATCATTTGATAGCATTCATGAGTGTTCCTCTTAAACATGTTGAATTGAAATACCCACATGCTGAAAAACAAGCTTATGCACTGGTTAGAGTTAAAAAATTCAGGCATTACATTTTAAGGAACAAAGTCTTCGCAATCATGTTGAACCCAACAATGAAGCTCTTTTCAATGCAAAGTGAAATGGGTGAAAGGAGAGCTAAGTGGGTCAATATGTTATAGGAATATGACATTTAAATTCAACCAATGAAATTAGTAAGAGGGAAGGCCTTAACAAGGACAATGGCTGAAATAGGGCCAAAAATTGTAACACAACAATACCATCTCTAGGATGTTTCACTTGATGAATGGTATTGTTGAAACCCAATCCAAATACATGCAAAACACAACAAAAGAACACATTAGGAGATCATATGCAAGTAAGAACAAGGATTCCCCATGAAATCCATTAGCAAAGTCTTAAATAGGAAATAAAGCAAGAATGAGATGAAAGAACAAGAAAGCAAGCTAAATCCTATTGAAGACAAAAATCTGCATAACCTAGCTACAAATTAGAAAATATGGATGAAGATTGCTAAATATTTGAGCATAGTAAATTTACTTAAATTGTGGATGATGAAATGAGGAGATTAGCCTCTTATTTATAGAATGAGAAGATGGAAGAATGTGCAAAATGGAGCAATGTGGGACTAAGAATTAGCCAATGGAAAAGTGCCATTTGTCAACTTGTGAGTGGATGGAGGACGTGCAAGTTTTGAAGAATGTGTCAATAAATGCATATATTTGAATTTTGAATTTGTTGAAATGACATGAAAGAGGGAAAGAAGGTTCATTGAATACCACTTGGCTCAAGGAAAAAGGAATTTATAAGAGGAGTAAATTCCTTGTTGGAAGGACAAAGTCCACTTGGATTTTGAATTCAAACTTGAGGAATATTCCTTAAAAGATGCCTTGTTGAGGAAAATAGAGATTTAATAAATCAAATAACTCTATTTTCATGTGCAAGTGGTAAAAGATGGAGGATGGGGCATGATAAGGGATTAAATTAATCAAGGTTAATTAATTTAATGAAGGGATTAAATGATGTGACCTATTTGACTTAAATTTATGGATTTATTTAAATCAAATATGAGAAGAATGTGATAAAGGGTTAATGAAATAAGGATTTTGTATTTATTTAATTAAAGAGATGATGTTGATTAAACTAAAGCAAGGTTTTAATTCTATTTAATTTAATAGATAGACTTAGAGATTTAATCAAATAAAATATAATTTTTAATTAAATAGGATAATTAGATCATAATAGTTAATTTAATTATCGAGAAAGGATGACTTAATTAGAGAACCGATTTATTTAATTAAGATGACATTGGGATGAATTTAATCAGACAAAAGGTATTTGACAAAGCTGAAGTTAGATGTATGATGATCTGTGATGAAACATGTTAGTGGCCGCGATCGGCGTCCAATGTCAATCATCACATTTTACGCGGTCTACATTTTCCCCTCTTTGAAGCAATGCACTTGTTGGCGCTGGTTCAAAGTGAATAAACGGTCTCAATAAAAACCAAAAAAAATCATTTTCAAAATCTTGCCCCACTGCTACTTGGTGAGAGAAAACATGCCACCATACTGCCCCCTCGAGAGATTAGACAAAAATTTTAATTTTTGGGTGATCTCATGAAAAAAGAAAACAAGGTGCCCGATAGGTGTAGAAAGACTCCAAGAGGAAAAAAATGTGTCTAAACACAATAATATGATGTAAAACAGGCCTCAACTAGACAAAAACAAGTTCAAGAGTCCAAAACCCTAGCAAGATAACCAAACAGGGTGAAAAAACCCTAATTTTTAGGCTTAAAAAGGCTCTTAGGGGTCACTTTCAATTCATTTTCACATGTACAACCCTTTAGCAATTATGAGATTTGAGCTCTAACATTATAATGAGATGGCACAATGATAGCTCTTGATGCACATTTCTGATCGATTCCGGACAGACCAGCGACCACCCGACATTGGAGCATTGGTAAGTGATCCTTACTTGAGCTTCATTTTTTGTTTTTCGCATTCATTTAATGCT
>VDFB02212964.1:0-10649 GCA_007258455.2 Sequoia sempervirens | reverse complement strand
TTTTTACTTTTTAATCCCATAGTATGCAAAGCATAGAATGTGACACATGTTTCTGTTTCAAAAAATATGATACTATTTGAAAGCTATAGATGTTTTTCAATCAGCCTATCAATCAAGACTTTAGTCATAATTTGAATAGTAAATGAATAATAATTACTTATTAAATTCAAAGTAAGGAAAAATTTATATGGGTGGAAAGTCGAATCTCCTTAAAAACCTTTTTGTTTCATCAATTTTGGGTAAAATAAAAGTCGCCACATAACCACTATATTGCCACTTTTTGTCCCACCATTTACCTGCAAATACCCGACACGTATAAAACTTTATTTTCTCAAGCACCTAGAGTTTTACTTTCATTCACTTATGAGGGATTTTATTTATTTTATTTTGGGCCATAAAATAATTACCCATGCACATTTTATTTCACCCCCACATAATTATTTCCAAGCACTTGAATCCCTTCTTCACAAGGTAGAGGCATTAATTATTTCTCAGGAAAAGAAGTATTTTATTTGCACCTTTCTAACTATTCCATCGGCAAAGTAAAATTTTAAATATTTTCTTTGAAATAATCCCCATTAGAAATTTTACAGGTCCAATATGGCCACTCCCCACCCCCCTGCCGCATTCTTGTGATGGCAACATGAAGTCACGTGGGCCGACGGGAAAGCACATTGTGAAGCCAAAAAATAAAATACTTAATTCACTAATGAAGGCATCATAAAGTATTGAAAATATTAAAACCTTTGTATACTTCTCCCCGCTCCCCCACCACTAATGTTGATGCCAACATTTTTCCTCATGGGTTGTTGAGGAAAGCCAACCTTAAATAGTGCTCAGGCCAAACATAATGAAATTTGGGTGCCAGTGCAAAAATGAAGCTTCTTCAAACAGTCTAATACATTGTATTTGCAAGCTAAGGATGTATTTTTCCATACTAGAGGAATTTTAAAAGAGCCAAGATGCTTTTTACTATGGTAGGGACATTTTTACAAATGTTGGGTTATTTTTTATGGTTGTGGGAACTTGGAAAATGACCAAAACAGTGGTGAAAGTGTTCCCAACACGTGGATAAGTACATGCATCATTTGGAAGGTGAATAACATCATTTTTAGCACATATACAACCTCAAAAAAATTCCTAGAGCCAAAAATGTGATTGCACTATGAAATCTACTCCCTGCATAGTAAAAGATCTCCTCACAGTGATGAAACATTCAAACCATGTCGAAACAAGAACAATGAAATTCGAACACCAAATCCTACAAATTCATGGTCATAAAATGCTTCTCTCTCACCTCCCTGCTTCCTTGTGAGCTTCCTATGTCGTGAGCAAATACTTTCATGGGCTAGTAGGAAAAGCTCTCTTTAATAAAGTTAAAACTTTATAAAGCTACAAATGCTTTCATGGCTTTTAGGGAATGCTATCTTTAATAAAGTTAAAAATTTATAAAGCTTATGTTTCCCTAAAATTCCTTCATTCCCATGCATTCTTCTCTTTATAAGTATTTAAAATACTTAAAATATTTCAAATATGTGCAACTTGAACATTAGAAAATAGTGAAATTTTGATTTCACCTACAACCCAATAGGAGGAAATTCACTGGAGGTAAACCGGGACACCTGGAGTCACAAATTTTTTTGTAGGGACATTATAAATTATTTAGAGCAAGCCCATTTCCTCAAAACTTACATCGTCAAAATATTTCTAGGACCTCCTTTGTAAACTGTCCTACCTGATGCCTTTGCCACAACTGAAATGCATTAAAATAATGGATCATATGATCTTTGATTTTGATGAAAATGGAGTTGGATATGTTTTGCACCAAAATGAGAAATGTATTACCCTTAGAATTGTAAAATTTGAAACTTTTCAGAACACTAATTTTGACTCGGTCATAGCTAGAAAATAATTAAATAACCCATCAAAACTCATCTTGGGGGCTTGAAACTAAGCAAGAATGTACACATTTGAACTAAAAATTGAGTGCAAAAAATGGCTTGGAAAAATTCATGTTGAGGTTCAAGTTATTAACATCCAAAGTGGCCCATTCAGAATCTTTTGTAAACTGTACCTATTAAAAACCAATTAGGGTTCACCAAGTCACCATCTCAAAAAAATGCCAAATCTTCTCTGGGGAAATTTCTACTAGAAACACTAAATAATTTAGGTCCATTGAGTATGTGTGCAAGAGGAATTTCCTTCTATCCAAATTCTTCACAAGATATTAAGGGTCAAATTTGACCTCCTTGAACATTCTAGAAATGTAGATGTAAAAATAGAACAAACTGCACATTTTCTTCTGACCTTGAAAAAATATCAAATATGATCCTAAGGCTTTGAAAATAGACTAGGGAGAATATGAATATGTGGGGAATGTAGAGCACCAATCCATTTTCCATGATTATCATCTAGTTATGAAATATCAGTCTAAACAGGAGGCCACTTCGTAGGCCTCAGAGTATGTAAAAAATAGAATAGTCACAAAACCCTCCAACTTGTCACCAAAGCCCTATCAAAATTCATCATAGGAAAGTGAAATAAAACATACATGTTCACATATGAAAAATGAACACATTCACCAAGGGATTTGGTATGAAAACAAATGGGCTCCAGATTATAAACCTCCAAAGTAGGTCACTAGGGCAGATTTTTCAGGTGCATTTTTTAGTGCACAAATTAAATTTTTTCACATGGGCACTTAAAATTTTGCAAAATTTTATAGTGACAACAATGGATATTGGTTGGGGATGTCTATTCCTTAGTGAACAAAGTGATATTTCAAAATCTTTTGGAAGAGCAAACTAAGTCCCAGAATCATTGGATGACAAAGTCTTTTTATTTAATTTTTCAAACCTCATTCAGTGGCCCTAGGCCAGCAAATGAAAAAGGAAAACTAGTGTTTTCCTCTGTCAAACACAAATTTGTTAAAAGATATAGTCTCATTTAATCCATACTTTCCTCTGTCACACCACAATAACATGAGCAATTTGACTCCTACAAAAAAAAGTATCAGGCTACCTTTGAACAAGTGAGAACTTGCTCCATGTTCAACTTTACTATCACATGAGAACCAAATCACATAGGCCACATCACTACCACTCATTTCAATTTCTAATTTTGTGGAAAATGAAAAATTATGGGGATGATGATCAAGACTATATGAAGGAACAATATTATCACATTTACTAATCCCTTCACAATGATTACGCTCAGAAAATATATCATCCTTCAAAAATAGTGTGTAATCCTCCTATGTGTCAAGCAAAAAATGATCACACATTTGTAACTCCTTCAATTGAGTTGCATCACAGGTGAGCTTATCATCATCTCAACAACACAACCCAAACACATTATCATATGCCTCAAGGTTCTAAGAACTAGATTTATCAACACCCACACTACCTTCAACTTCATTCAAATCATGGAATTCAAAAGAAATGTCAACATCCCAAACAATGTTTCCTACTTCAAGCTCATAGACAAAATTGTCAGCACTCATCATGTTATCACACAAAAAATATTCAAGTATAGGTTCATATGACTCTGAATCTTTGTTTGCAACAAAATCCTTACAATGAGTGTTCAAAACACAATCATTGTGACAAGAAATATCACACTCAACATTACCTCCTGCTACATCAACATGAATGTTTGAAGTATACTACTCATGAGAAGTACTATGAGTTGTGGATCCAGAGAAAATATCATCATATGCATCCATGTGATTGACACAATCACATTATTCAAGTGAAAACTCTTCATAAGAAATTTCACTAGTTATACTAACATTTGTCTCTACATTTCCACTTTCAGGCACAACTACATCTATGCAATCCTCGTGAAAATAGTCCATAAAAGCTTCAAAATCATAAAAAGGAGTGGTAGAAGGTGAAGAATCAAACAAGAAAAGAGTTCCCTATTCACAATTTTCATCACCACTACACACATTCTCTGCACAATTAGCTACTTGAACTAATTCATTCAATAAATATTTTGCATGCATATCCTTTTCTTTGTTCATACTACTGCAATAATCAATACGGCTGCATTCTTCATTGTCAAACTAAAAATCATCATTTGTTTCTTCATTACAACTACTTTTCGATGATCTCTCCAACTATAATTCATTGCATACCTTGTCATTTTTATCTGATACATTGACATTCTCAAAAGAATTCCTCAAATAAACAAGATCTTTTGTCTCATTTCCATGAAGGCTTGTATCGATGCTACACTCAACACTTGTAGAAAAAGCAGGACTAAGTGTACCATAACAATGTTGATTACATATTTCCACTTCAATTTTTTTGTTTTATTCATATACATTATCTTGTTCTTGTATAAGAGGACTTGGAATTCCATTGTCTATCACAACATCACATTTATTGCTTGAAGATAAAATATTCAAGTCATAATGGTTTTCAAGATCCAATCTTTCCATACAAGGCTCAGAAAATCTTATAGCCTTAGTACAATGTGAACTGAGATGATCACTCAAGGAGCACTCAAGACTATCATAGGTTTTTAGAACATCACCATGCATTTGTGTGCTTTCAGAAATATTGTAATCATCATTTTTTAAACACTTCTCACTTAAGGAAATAAATTCTACCACCTCTTCTTGAAAGGAAACACGGTCACTCTGGCTACAAATAGAATTATAATCATCTTGATCACCTAGACAAGAATAATTTTTGAATAGTTACAAACTTCCATCTACAACACCATTATTCTTATCATGAAGGCACGAAACTTTAGAATCAACATAATTTTCAACCGTATATTCAAATTCCATAGAGGAGAAAATTCTTTCAGTATCATCTACATAATTGTAGCCTTCTTTTGATACATAAAATTGACTCTCCATTTCCATGTTTTCAAAGAAAATAGGAGTGACTTCACATGCTTCATCATGTTTGTCATCTTCATCATTATGGCTGCAATCTTCTTCTGCATACATTTTCTCCATGGGCTGTTAAAAAAAAAACTCTTCACCACTAAATGATGCATTATCCTTGTATTCTAATATACCATCTAGATCTATGTGATTAATTATGAAAAAAGGTACCATCACATAATCTAGCCAATAGATGATTTCCATATTTCTTTACCATTTCTTCAATCACTGAAATCCATTGATATATGCATTTAAGGCTAGGGGGCTTCAAGTGAACTGGCATAGTACTTGAACCTGACTTACAATTATCATAAAATAAATCAATGTAAAATGATTCATCAAGTCTTTCTAATTCTGGTATAGCAAGCATAAATTTCATGAATCTATCATGATATTCATAAAAGGATTCACCCTCAAACCTTTCTATATCACACAATGCATCAATATATGGAATAGATTCAACTTTATTTTTAAATTTATCTTCAAATTCTTCCTAGGTATGCATATTTCTACTTTCAAAAAAGCACATATTATCATTTGGTATTCCTTCAAACTGATCAATGAAAAGTGTTCCAAGCTCTTGCCATGAACATATGGAATGCATTGGAAAACTAGAAAACCAACATTCAACAATACCTTCTAAAGTTCTTATAGGAAACTTCATGATAGAATCCTCTTCTTGTAGAAGTTAAGAAATCCAACTTCATAGTCCCCAAGAATCACCTGCATGCAATCACCTATCATGTGCAAACCATAATATGTGCAAGAAAAACCATAATAATGATTATTGAATGTAATGATTTACAAATGAGATTAATCCTTATGAAGGAGATCAAGAAACCCTAAAGAAAACCTAAAAAGGAAAGCCTTAGTGTGCACACTTAATAATTAATAAATATAATTAATTATTAATGTGTGTAAGTTTAGCTTAAGTAAACCTAAAGTAATAAGAGACTTAATTAATTAACCAATATGATTAAATTAATTAAGTGAGATACCTTATTACTCTAACACCCCCCCTTAAGATGTACTTAGGGAGTAGCTAAAACACCGGGAAAAGGTGCACAAAAGCCAAGATGGGTCCTAAAAACAAGGCATGATCAGGTACCCATGTACAAATGCAATGAAAACTAAATCAAATGGGGTAAAGGAGAAAACAACATGGGAACAAAACTCCTCCCCAAAATAGAATGAAAATAGAAACTAAGTGATGAAAGATGGAGGACTCCATAAGACTCCCCAAGGACACCATCCATCACAAAGATACATCAATGAACCCCACCAGAAGAGAGGAATGAAGAGACCATAGATCCTCCCCAGAATGAAGTAGCTCCAAAAAAATTGAAGAAACTACATCTCCTAAAAGAAGTGAGAGGGAAGAGGCCGCATGAATGCAATCTCTGAAGGTGAAGTATGTGTAGCCCAAGATGTCTCCATAGAAGCAAGTGTGACCTCAACCAATGAAGAAGTCAAAGTAGGTGAAGAATGAATAGGAACCTCCAAAGATGAATGATCAACAATGTCCTGCTACACTGAAATAGAAGAAACCACATATGTAGTCATAGAAGTATCAACAACTACAACAAGAGGTGGAATAGAAGGCTAAAGAACTGGTTCTAAAGTGAGAACACTAATGTTCAATAAGCCAAATGTATCCTTTGAATGATGATTCACACTAGATGTGTGATGAACAGTTGTAGGAACATAAGCACCATCAGTAGCAAAATCGGTAAATGAATACAATCAAGATGAGTGATCCACCACCCCACTAGCAATTACTACTCTACTCTCCAAGTCTCTGATGATAACAAAATCAAGTGTGAACTCCACAGATCTCCCATTTCCTCCATGTGTGATTTGATATATGGAAAGGACATTGTTTGTCAAGTGAGGGACAGACAAGATATCCTGATAGGTGTTATCCCAAAAAATAATAGACCCCTTCCCTGAAACACTCATGTAAGTATTGTTTCCCATCAAAATAGGAGACATATTGCAAGGCTCAAAGGAAGTGAACATAGACTGTGAATATTCCATATGATGAGATGCTCCTGAATCTAGAAGCCATCTCCCTGATCCAAGACCCAAAGTAGCGCAAAATCCATGTCCCTTCATATTTGATGAAGTATGTAAACCAGTTGTGCCCCTGTCATGTTGCTCTGAAGAAGAAGAAGAATGAGGGGAAGTAGATGATGCATACATCCTAGAAGGAAAATCAATTTGATGTTTTTGAAGAAGATGCTTCAGCTTATCAGTGTCCTTCCCTCTTGTAATATGCACATGGACCCTTCTCCTTCCTAGATTATTTCCCATTAGAAGAGGAGGATGAATCTGAGGACTCCTTTTACTACTCACAAGGTTTGGAATCCTTTTGTTTATGCTTCCTTTTCTTGTAGAATCCTTTTGATCTCTCGGCTCCTATGATGCAATAAGTGTTTGTGATGAAGAGGGCTTCAACTTGGCTTTCTCTCAAGTGAGAGGAGATGCAAAATAATAAAAAGAAGGCATAGTAAATCTAGTACCAAGTGCATCCTAAGTGGTATAAAAGGTAGATACACAAACTGAATAATCTGGTCCAAGCTTAGAAAGAATGGACAATACCAACTTCAATAGTTTTCCTTTTGAATTCCACACTATGACAACTACAATCTAAGAGACTTAAGTTTGGTGAAAAACTCTTGTATGCTATCAAAATCCCTAGGATTTAAGCCAATAAGCTCATTCTCTATCTAAAACCCTCTCATAGTATTCTGCTTCCCAAACAAAGACTGCAAAGTAGTCCAAATCTCATGGGGTGTAGTGCAAGACTCAATATTGAAAATAAGTTTAGATGAAAGAGATAGGCATAATGTACCATAAGCTTCATCACATCTATTGAACCACTTTCTCTTTTTAGTAGCACCTGTAGGTTCAATTTCTGTACCCATGGTTACCCTGTACAACCCTTTATGTTTCAAATGAATCTCCATTTTTTTTTCAAACCAAAATAGTTGAATGGATTAAGGGGTGAAATATTATGTGTATCCATGACATAAAACAATAATATATACTCTCAAAGAAAAAAACAATTCTCATTGATCTTAGAAAAGTAGCATGATTACACGCTTCCCAAGAAAATAATTGAAAAGGTAAAGGCTGAGATCAAATAAGAATATTATATACTTGGTAAAAAATATATAAAAAATAGGTTTGAGATCTATGTAGATCACTGAGCCATCTTTCCAATACCTATTTGTTTTCGCAAAACGGAGTCAAGATGCAAAATTTATGCCTCTCAGAGTGAAAAAAAAACTTTGGACTTTGATAGGAGAAAAAGGCATTAGAAAATCAAAACCAGAAAATAATACCTACACCACTAGATCTAGCATCAAATCAGCTTTCTGGCAATATCTCATTTTTGAAAAACGGACACTGATGAAGTTATAGCTGCATTTCAAACATGCTCCAAATCCACCCAATAAGCCTCCAGAGCCCTCAAGGGCTAAAAAAAAGTTGGCCCCTAGTCGCATGAAGAACTAGGGGTTGGTGGCAGGGTGCTAGGTCAAAGCCCTCGGTCACCAATGTGACCGGCACAAGGCTAAAGAGCCGACGGAGGCTGGGGTCTGGCTCCTGGTCTCGAATGTGACTTGGATCTAAGCCCTTGGGGGCTAAATCAAGGTTAGCAGAATTATAGAGGGGAGCCATCGGTGGCAGTGGAGATCCGGTGGCTTGTGGGTGGTCATCGAGTGGTCTGGAGGTGGTGGGATAATTTATAACTGGCTGTGTTTTTAAAAATGCTTTTTTGTGATTTTTTTTAATTTTTTTTTTCTCGCCTCATAATGTGTACCCTAGGGCCGTACGGCCTTGGGGAAAATATTTTTTCCTTCTAGTTCAATTGTGGCCAAATTTGACAAATTTTATATGAAAATAGGGGTTTCTGGACAATACAAACTCAATGGTGAGGTCCGTTTTGTCCAAAAGGGCCCAAAAAAATAGGCGACCCCCAGATCCACAAGAAATCAATCTATCTTAAAACCCTTGCACATAAATTTTTTTTGTGAGAGAATATCTTAAAATCAGGAACAAACAAGCATAGGTTTGGAGCTTTGATACCATGCAGAAGTTAAGAAATCCAACTTCACAGTCCCCAAGAATCACTTGCATGTAATCACCTATCATGTGCAACATATATCTAGAACAAAAAAAAGATGTTTTATAAACCTCAGAGAAAATATGTTCAAGCAAAACCAGAATATTGATTATTGAATGTAATGATTTACAAATGAGATCAATCCTTATGAAGGAGATCGAGAAAACCTAAAGAAAACATGAAAAGGAAAACCCTAGTGTGCACACATAATATTTAATAAATATAATTAATTATTAATGTGCCTAAGTTTAGCTTAAGTAAACCTAAAGTAATAAGAGACTTAATTAATTAACCAATATGATTAAATTAATTAAGTGAGATGCCTTATTACTCTAACACTTTTATTATTTGATAGTCTTCCATCAACTCAAGAAATCCCTATACATGTATTGACGCTAACTCTTGAAAACCGCCTCTAAAATTAGGAAAACATTCATTAATTCTTCTTGGGATAGAATGTGGGTAACCTTGGATTTTACACAAATCTAGAGGGTCATATCTTTCACTAGTGAACACCTTCCTTTGAGGACATGGATGTGTTCTAGGCAAGATATTACAGCTTGTAGAGGGAGAACTAGGACAACAATGCATATTTATAAATAAAATGTATTCCCTCTACAACTATTAAATTCCAAAATCCCTTTATTGTAGTCCTCAATTACACTAAATAAGGGAACAAAAGTTTCATAGGACCTTCAAATAGAGTCTTTTGAAAGAGTCACCAACTTTCAAGTTCACAACAACAATTTATTTCTCCGAGTATGAATTCCTTCAATATTTGAACCAAATGCTGAGATTAGGAAATAAGATGACTCTATGATAGGATATTCTACAACTGGAGATTCAAAGTTCTTCCCCAACAGAGTTGCCAATCAGTTGGTTCTCAAATTTGCAATCCACTTGAATCCTAAAGTGTTGCTAGGTCTAATGGTTAGATTCAAGGAGAGATTTGGCCAATGAATGGGAGATTGAATTAAAACCCCTTTCTCCCCTACACTGTGGGCTCTCTGAAACCTAGGAGGGTTATCCCAATAGTATGCTTGCATATACTTGTGTGCCAAAGTATCAAAAAAACTGTTAAATAGATAAATCTCCTTTAAATGTTTAATGGAAAAATTACCCTAATAGTTTGGCTGACCTTCATGGTAATGCCAAATCTAAACATGAGAGATATAATTCATTAAGTTCAACACACACCCACAACAAGAGTGATAAGTAAATTTGATTTTAAATTGTAGTTTCCACAAAAAAACTCAAGAAATTGCATCAAAAGACTAGTTCCATATTCCAGGGTGGAGTCACCTAAACCATGAAGTTTAAAACTCATTACAACATTCACTCTGTCATAATTATTCCTATCATATGATGCATTACACCATTGATACTAGAAACCAAACCAGTCATACTTTATTAATTCAAGCATACAATTGCACATATCTTCATTCATGTTAATACAATTTAACTTACTCTTTGAATAAGAGTACTAAAAGTGAACAAACATTTAGGGAAAAAGAAGATGGACAACAAAAACCCTTGATTCCTTATATTCAAAATGTATGCAATGTTTACAATAGAGAATACTTACCCAAAATATCTTGTCATTTATTTATCAAAGATAAT
>VDFB02212963.1:0-23751 GCA_007258455.2 Sequoia sempervirens | reverse complement strand
TGCTCCTAAACAAGGATTCGTGTGTAGGGCCAGGAAAATCTAGAAGAAAGCTCGTGTGTGCATTAAAGTTTAATGCTGATATGTCTATTATGAAAATTTCAAAATAAAATAGCCCACAAAGATAATTCCATATATATTACTGAATATGGTAAGTTGATGGCCTCTTATCATTGAATAAATTATTAATTTTAAGTATATCGTGCCTGAGGTATCGTCCCAACATGAATCAAGGCTTGAAATTATTGACCAATAAATAATAATAGCAATGCAGGCTCATAATTTTCTAATTAGAGGAAAAACTAGAGAGATAAATTTTGTATTATTCCTAGGAATGAGGGCAATTATTTTTATGAGAGGGTAATACAATATTAGAGTTAAATTTTATGTAAAAATAAATATGATGTGTATTAAAGTAAAGTAGTATAATATTTTATATTTATGTTATTGTATTGATTAATTTATAATTTTAAAGGAGAAAACAATCTTAAAAAAGAGCCTAAAAAAAGAGAATCCAAAATAATACTCCTAACATGATCTATTTAGGATCTAGGACAATTGCTTATAGAATGCTTAACGTAAATGATCACTTAATAAAATGCTCAAATGAATAAATGAACATAATATAATTGCCAAGATAATGAACTGAAAAGAAAGAGAGAAAATAAAGAGGAGACAAATGCAATTGATAGCGGAGTTCGTCCCTAAGGACTACGTCTCCGGGCCCCTCTCCAACGGAGTGACCGATCCGATTATACTCCAAAAACAGTTACAATTGCTTCATTGACTATCTCCTTCAAGCATAGTAGCATAACGTTCCTCTGATGTGTGGAAATGTCTACAAAATCTCCTGAGCATTCTCTCGTTCTCACCACCTTGGACTTGGGAAAAACAAGGCCTACTACCTCTCTTTTTATACATAAAATTTGCCTAATTAGGCTTAACCACCAAAATAAATGCCTAACTCCCTTATCAACTCGTACAACATCTCTTTTTCCTTCTATTAGCTTCTGGTTTTGATTGCTAGAGTTGGTTTTACTTGTTTATGGCTTAATATGCCATTTGGTTAGAGATTTGGCTGATAGATTTGTAACAAAACAAACTGTTGGCCACGTATATTTTAGAGAGCTCGCGTGGTCCACCCGTTGTTAATAATTTTGGTAAAGAGGTGGTCGGCAGTTCCAACCCCGCCGGCCATGCTTTACCGCAAATACCGGTCGGTTCAAACAACAAAACAAAAGTTTTCCTAGTATAGATTGAGTCGAGCTCGGCTGGTGTATTGGTGATAGAGGTCCACTGTTTCCGCCGAGTTCGCGGGTTCAAACCCGCCTACTCCATTTTTGGCATTTCATCCAACCAACCCAGCCATAGCTAAGGAGACACGTGTCAACCTGCAATTCACCGAACCTGATGATGTGTATGCTGACTAAGCAAACCCGTACGCTGACTGTGTTGCCGATGATGTCGCCATGTGTCCAGATGACCTATCATACAGATGCCACGTGTCACACTCCCATTGGTCCATACAATATGACTCATCTACCATGTGTCTCATCCAAATTCGTCCAAGTGGATTCCGTACGGTACGGATTGACATGTCAGCATGATAACGTCATCAGTTGTACCTTCAAGTTGACTGAAGTTTGACTGCTTGTAACTCGAGCATATGATGTCGGATTTCGACGAAAGGAATGCTGTCAAAATCGTCACGACGAGATCTTCGCGATGACACTGGTTCTGTCATTTTCCTAGATGATTATTTTTTCGCCTTCTGGATGACCCCTGAAGCCAGTTTGACTAGAAGTTTGACCGGCCGTAACTTGCACAAACAGAGTCTTTTTCGCCCCGTTCAAGTTGCGTTGGAATTAGGATGACGTTCTCTTTCTGATGGTGCTGAATTTTGGAGTATTGGGAACACTTCAATTTTCACTGAAAAATTGTCCCCTAGATCATAACAAATCAACTATCATAATAGTCAATATACAAATTTCTAAAGTTACTCTATCATTTTTCACTCTTTTTTTCTAATCCAAACTATTCATTTATTTAACTTAAACAATGCAAAATAATCAAGGAGTATGTATCCCATTATGCATCCTTCAAATATTGTGAATCCATAATGTCAAGATTAGCGAGGACTACTAGAAGGAAACAACCATAACCAAACAAACCATTTCCCCAGCCATAGAAGTAATAAAGAATCCATAATTTATGCTAGAAAGGAATTAACCAAATCATCCATTAATTTTAGAAGTTTTTTATTTGTTATTTTTTTGTCATATTTGTTAATTTTTAAGTTATTCAATGTACTAAATTATGGTATCATTACAATTCACTTAAACCATTTATAGTAAGGCTTTTTTTGTAAGAAATTATGTTACTAAATTTTATATCTTTATTTTTACTTCGAGTTAATATCCTAGATCACTAACAACCACAATGAAGAGTTCATAAAATGGGCTTTGATTGTGGTGTGAGAATGCTTCACATGGTCTATTGTCAATTTGGACTACAAGGTTATTAGAATAGTTACTAAAATTTTTAATATACGAAATTTTTGGCTTTGAAATAAGCAAAGTTAGAACCAAAAGAGTGTAATTTTGCGGTTAAAAAAGTAAGATCCTTAAACAAGGCTAAGAGATCAAAACAAAACAAGAGTGATTTGTGAAACTCAAATCAAACAACCATGATATTAATTATTTGTGTAATTTTCAAGGGTAAAAGTTTTTCAGTTAGGTTTTAAGTAGGGTTAGGGTTAGGGTTCATTATGTAGTACACTTGGAAGTAGGGTTTCCATTAGAATTAGGGTTCATATTAGAATTAGAATTATGGTTAGGGTTAGAATTGCAATTAGGGTTATACTTAGGGCTACGATTAGAATTAGGATAACATTTAGAGTTAGGGTTAGACATAGAATTAGGTTTATGGTTGAGGTTTTTGTTATGATTAGGTTTAGGGTTAGGTTTTTGGTTAGAGATAGAGTGAAGATTAGGGTTAGGTTACAATTAGAGATAAAATTAGGGTTGGGGTTAGGATTAGTTGGAGTTAGGTTAGAGATAGGGACAAGATTAGGATTAGGGTTAGGGTTAGAGATAGAATTAGGGTTATGATTGAGGTTTCTATGAGGGGAGAAATGTCTTTCAAAGTTAGGGCTAGAGTTCAATTAGAGTTAGGATTATGGCACAATTAGGGTTAGGGTTCAAATACACTTAAGATAGTTTAATCAAAATAAATTATATTAAGTGTGGGGTTGGGATGGAGTGGGATTCAAGTTTGTGATTCATTATAAATATGTGGGAATTAAGATGTGGGGTTCAGAATGGTGGGATGCAGTCAAATCAATAAATAGTGGGTTAGGAGGTTAGAGAATAAGGTTAGAATAGGGTTAGGATTAGGCGTTAGGAACATGTTAGGGATAAAAACAAAATAGAATTAGTATTAGGAGTTTGCATACAATTAGGGTTAGGGTTGAGGTTTTTGTTATATGATTAGGTTTTAGGGTTAGGGTTAGAGATAGAATTAGGATTAGGATTGAGTTTTGTGTGAGGGGAGAAATGTCTTTAAAAGTTAAGGTTAGAGTTCAATTAGAGTTAGGGTTATGGCACAATTAGGGTTAGGGTTCAAATAGATTTAAGATGGTTTAATTAGGGTTAAGGTTATGATGGACCCAACATTAAATTAATTAGGGTTAGGGTTAGGATTGGGATTAGGGTTATGTTTAGAGATAAAATTAGGATTAAGGTTGGGTTAGCATTAGGATTAGGGTTAGAGATAGAGTCAAAATTAGGGTTAGCATTAAGGTTAGGGATAAAATTAGGATTAGGGTTAGGGTTTGAGTAAGGATTACGGTTAGGGTTAGAGATATGGTCAAAATTAGGTTAATATTAGAGATAGAATTAGGAATAGGGTTAGGATTAGGGTTAGGGTTAGAGAGTGTAAGAATTAGGGTTAGGGTTAGGGTTAAAGATAGAATTAGGATTAGGGTTAGGATTAGAGATAGTGTAAGGATTAGGGTTAGGGTTAAAGATAAAATTAGAATTAGGGTTACAATCAGGGTTAGAAATAGAATTAGGATTAGTGTTGCAATTAGTGTTAGGGTTAGGGTTAGGGTTAGAGATAGAATTAGGATTAGGATTGGGGTTGGGGTTTATGTTAGGGTTAGGGTTATGGTTATGATGGAGCCAACATTAAATTAATTAGGGTTAGGGTTAGGATTGGGATTAGGGTTATGGTTAGAGATAAAATTAGGATTAAGGTTGGGTTAGCATTAGGATTAGGGTTAGGATTAGCATTAGAGATAGGGTCAAGATTACAGTTAGCGTTAGGCTAAGGGATAGAATTAGGATTAGGGTTAGGGTTTGAGTAAGGATTAGGGTTAGGGTCAGGGTTAAAGATAAAATTAGAATTAGGGTTATAATTAGGGTTAGAAATATAATTAGGATTAGTGTTGCAATTAGTGTTAGGGTTAGGGTTAGGGTTAGGGATAGAATTAGGATTAGGGTTAGGGTTAGGGTTACAAATAAAATTAGAATTAGGGTTAGAAATAGAATTAGGATTAGGATTGGGGTTGGTGTTTATGTTAGGATTATGATTATGATTAGGCTTAGGGTTAGGGTTATAGATAGGGTTAGGATTAGGGTTAGTGTTAGGGTTAGAGATAGAATTAGGATAAGGGTTAGAAATAGAATTAGGATTAGGGTTCGAGTTAGTGCTAATATTAGGGTTAGGGTTAGGCATAAAGATAAAATTAGGATTAGGGTTGAGGTTAGCATTAGAAATAGGGTTACGATTAGGGTGATGGTTAGAGATAGGGTAAAGATTAGGGTAAGTGCTAGGGTTAGAGATAGAATTAGGTTTAGGGTTGAGTTTTTTGTTATGATTAGGTTTAGGGTTGAGGTTTTTGTTATGATTAGGTTTAGATTTAGGGTTTTAGTTAGAGATAGAGTGAAGATTAGGGTTAGGTTACAATTAGAGATAGAATTAGGGTTGGGGTTAGGATTAGTTGGGGTTAGGTTAGAGATAGGGCCAAGATTAGGGTTAGGGTTAGGGTTAGAGATAGAATTAGGATTACGATTGAGGGTTTTGTGAGGGGATAAATTCCTTTCAAAGTTAGGGCTAGTGTTCAATTAGAGTTAGGGTTATGGCACAATTAGGGTTAGGGTTCAAATACACTTAAGATAGTTTAATTAGGGTTAAGGTTAGGGTTAGGGTTATGATGGAGCCAACATTAAATTAATTAAGGTTAGGGTCAGGATTGGGATTAGGGTTATGGTTAGAGGTATAATTAGGATTAGGGTTGGGTTAGCATTAGGATTAAGGTTAGGGTTAGGGATAAAATTAGGATTAGGGGTAGGGTTTGAGAAAGGATTAGGGTTAGGGTTAGAGATAAGTTCAATATAAGGGTTAATATTAGAGATCAAATTAGGATTAGGGTTAGGTTTAGGGTTAGAGATAGGGTTAGGATTACGGTTAGGGTTTGTGTTAGGATTAGGGTTAGGGTTGAAGTTTTTGTTATGATTGGGTTTAGGGTTAGGGTTTTGGTTAGAGATAGAGTGAAGATTAGAGTAAGGTTACAATTAGAAATAGAATTAGGGTTAGGGTTAAGATTAGTTGGGGTTAGGTTAGTGTGGACAATGATTTTGGATTGCTCAAGGTTTCCTCTAACACTTCTAGGTTTTTCACCTAAAAGGAGAGGAATTGGGTCCAAAATACAAATGTCTACACTTAAAGTTAATGTGAAATGGATGTAATATGCCCAAATGAGATGATATAAATGTAAAGGACTGATGAAATAGATTGATTTTAATGCAAAACCTAAGAAATGCAGCTTGTTGGAAAACACATTGTGATACACAAACATGTGATAAATGACTTAGAAATGCAACAAAAACTAAATAGAAAGCTGTGAAATAGAATGTGTGCACCTGGAGATTGAAAAAGGATGGCATGAAGGTTTGGAATCCTGATAAAACTATTATAGAAGTCAATTGGGACACTTGTGCCAATCTGGGTGACTTATCCCAGATCTGGAAAAACTGTTTCAAAGCCCGTTTTGACCAAATGGGTATCCAAATCTACAAAAACCTTTGAAAATTAGGTTTAATGGGACTAAGTCACCACTATTGGTGACAGTCCACTTTTGAATTTCTAAAAATCCAAAAGTGTAAATGGAAGCCCTTGGTCTGCACTTCAGTTTCTGATTGGTATCTAGTTCTGAAACTCTGATTTTCGGGCCTAAAAGTGACTTTTAGTGGGTATTTTGGCTTTGCAAACAAGGAGTGGTCTTCAAAAAGTCTTCAACCTAACCTTCAATGATCTTCAAACCTTCAAAGTGCCTAAATTTGCAAAAACACAAAGAAAGAGAAATAAATGGTGAATGTTAGGGCATGGGGGTTTCCCTTGGTCAAACCCCTTTTAGGTAATTAAACCAAAATGAAGAAATAATGTAATGAAGCATGAAACAATGGAGTTAAAACCTTGCCATGATGATTGATCTTGAATTTTTGCAGTAAAACATGAAGAATTTTCCCTTGAATGTCTTTGAAAGCTATCTTGATGACTTAGATTGATAAACCCTAGCTTGTTTAAGGAGAATGATGAGTGATTGAGAAGATTGATTGATGGAATGAATGAATTCATGAAATGAGATGGAAAAACCTTTATTTATACACAATTATGCCCTAATTCCCGAAAATACCTCATCATAGGCCGACCTTAGGTCTTAAGGAATAAAAACTTGAAATAATTTTAAATTAATTTTGATTTTTGAGCCAAATGGGACTAAGTCGCCACCAATGGCGACTTAGTCCACTTGGGCATTTTTAAGTGGGTGTCAAGAATTGTGATAATTTAAATAATGTTTATCAGGTTCTTCTTCAACAATACACTTAATTAAGGCCTATAAGTGCATAAAGGGGCCATTTAAAAGCATAAGAAAGGTGTAAATATTGATGACAAGCCTAGAAAAGTGTGAAAGTTTGTTACAACTCTTTACAACACTTTGAAATATGTATTGGTAAGATTATTTAGGTGAATTATGATATTATGGTCTTAAAAAAGTGTGAAGATGTGTTACAACACCTTACAAAACCTTTACAAGACATCAATAAATGCTTTTTATTCAATTTGCAAGGGCCCAAGACCTAATGTGGATGTGTAAAACACCTCACAACACTCTGGGGCAAGGTGAATGATTTGCAACAAGACAAGATACACAATCATGCAATGGAAAGAATTAGAAGGGAATGAAAATGGGGTGGATCAAGCTTTGACTGTTTTTCCAACATGTTGTGGATTAGATCTAACTTGTTTGAAAAAGAAACTGTATACTCACCTTGGGGCGACAAAACTCATGGATGTCTGTCGGGTGAGAAAGCCTAAGAATACTCACTATGGGTCCACAAAACTTCTGGTTGTTTGTGGGGTGAGAAATCCACAACATACTCACTCTGGGGCCACATAACTTCTGGTTGTCTGTGGGGTGAGAAATCCACAAGGTACTCAATCTGGGGCCACAAAAATTTTGGTTGTCCACGGGGTGAGAAATCCACAAGGTGGCTATGGGGAAAGTCATGCCTTTGAATGGGCTTCCTGCTTAACCATACCATTTGAGTTATACCTCCTGATAACTTTGATAAGGCACCACAAAAAAGATATTCAATCTCTATGAGGTAAGAAAAACTTCGTATGCTTGACACTAATAGACAAACATGATGGCACCATAGGCATGCAAGCTGTATTATGCAAGGTGGCCATATAACAATTGTTGTAAATGCAAAAATAGTGTAAGGTGCATTCAAAGAGATTTTGCTTAGTTCATGCAAGGTCTCTTCTTAGGGAACATCATGCCTAATGTTTCCAAGAGGAAAAATCAAAGAAGTATCACACTCTTGGAGGGAATCAAGCCCAATGACTCCACCAAGAAAAGGACGCATCGCAAGAAGAAATAAATCACACAATGAAATATGAGTGTCGATATATGCCCCCACTTTAAAGCAGTTGCTAACACCATTACTGTGAACAATTGCTTTAAAGTAGAAGAAGGAAGACATGCTTGAGCTTACTCAGAAAGCCCTATGTGAAGTCATATGTTTTCAAGAAGCTTTGTCATGAAAAAGGTAGTATGTCACATGCAAGTCAACTTAAGGCATGTCGTCCACATCCCAAGCTTGCTCTTATATGTCCATGAAAGGTTAACAACTAGCCAAAAGATGCAACGTCAAGTGACATATGAGGACAAGGCTACATAACCCCTTGCCCCCACTGATGCAATGCAAGACAAGAGTGAGCCAAAATGATGAATGAAATGCATGTTAGAGTGAAAATCGATATCAATTAGAGGAATTAGGTGCCCCCACATGCTCAGAAGAATACTAAACTCCTGAAAAATGTTGGATTTTACTACTCAAAGCCTTACATTCGTCAGTAGAATGACCGTGATCTCGATGATATGTGCAAAATGAAGTCTTGTAATATAATTTCTTTCAAGTTCTTGGAGGATTCTTGACAAGATACCCTCTTGATCAATTGGAGAAGGTGGTCCTGTAGTTTACGAAAAAGATACTCCTTGCCTAGATGTACAAGATGTCATGCCTACACAAGTCTTGGAAAATTGCGAGATTTTGTTCTCTCCTTTATAGGAGGATGTAAAATATAACGAATTCAATTCATGAGTGTTTTGCGAGATGAAATTGACATTAAGCAAAGAGTTTGTTGTTTGTTTCATATTGTGTAAAGGATGACCTTCAAGACTACCAGTGTCGAGGAGTTCAGGATGGATGACTGTTACGGTTGATTTAGGAGTATGTTGCATGAGAGTGTTGATGTTGAGTGTAGGCTTGGTGATCTCTATCATAGGATAATAACCAAGACCATAAGTTGTTTGTTGTGTGATAGGATTGATAGGGTTGCAGATACCTTGTTCATTAGCACCACATCCTTTTCCACTATAGCCAAGTTGTTTCATAAGTTTATAACCTTTTCCATAAAGCTTTTTCATTGCTTTTGAATTAGGTGGTTGTTCATTGTTGTGTTCATCAAAGGTTGTTGTGTAATTTGTTATGTTTTGGTCTAAAGTGGTTGAGGTGGATGCTTGCGAGGGGTCTTCCGAGTTTTTTGTTGACATGACTTCTTTTTCATGTGCCTTATTGGAATCTTTGTTTATGATCTTGTACTCGCCCATGAGTGTTGGTGTGAAGTTTAAGGAACCACAATCATCGTCTAGTTTGTTGTTCTATTGTATGAGTTCCACTTGTGTAGTTGATGTGTTCAAGGGGTTGTATTTGTTTTTCTCAAGTTGTAGGACACTATAAGGCTTGGGATCAATGTCAAGTGTGTATACTTTGTTGTTGTAGATGTATTTCATTTTATGATGAAGAGTGGAAGGAAAACCATTCATTGCATGAATCCATGGTCTGCCTAAAATGAGATTATAGGAAAGATTGTTAGGCATAACATGAATTGGTGTATCCAATGTAACCTCCCCAACTTTAAGAGGCAAAGTGATCACACCAAGAAGTTGTTTGCCTACATTGTCAAATCCCTGGATAGACAAGGAATCAGGTTGAATTTCTAATTTTTCCACATGCAGCCTATCCAAAATATTTACAATACACACATTAAGGGATGAGCCATTGTCAACAAGGGTTCACTTTATCCCTATTCTTTTGTATTGAGATAGGATTATGAAAGCTTCATTTTGTTTTTGCATGTCCAAAGGGGGGAGTTCACTTTGGTGGAAAATAATGTCAACATTCAATCCTTGAATGAGGGCTGCTATGTCATTCGGTTGTGCATTAGAAGGGATAGGAATTTGTTGTAAGGTCGTTTGGAGCATAGTGTGATAAGTAGGTGAAATTTGAAGTAAATCCCATTGGGATATCTTTGCAGGAGTATGCTTGAGTTGTTCAATAAGATCATACTCCGTAGGAGTTAATCAAGGAGCACTAGGCAAGATGGGATTAGGTAAAGGTAATGGCATTGGGGTGGGTTGTGGCAGTCGCAGATTGTTGCGAGTGTAATGTGTGTGAGCAACAACATTATGCATAGGTGGATAAAGGGTAAACTCGGGTTTAGGTGGAGGTGGAGGTTTATGTGATGGTGGGTAAAGGGTGAATTCAGGTTGGGTTTGAGTTTGTTGTTTGTGTGAAGGTGGGTAAAGAATGAGAGGATTCTTAGGATGTCCCATGGGGTATGTATGAGGTCCATTGATCGAGGGGGAACTAATGTACACTTGTGCATTCATAACCTCAGTGGTCTTGGGTTGATGTATCTCTAACAAAGGGAAATCAATAATTTCACCTTTTTATCATGAGCAAAGGAAGACACATTAGTATGGTTACCATTCACTAGAACCATGATATTCTCCCTGGGAGGAGAGTTTCTAGGAGAACCACTAAGTGAATGTTCTTGACATTCATGAATTGGTTCTTCTAAAATGACTTTGTCACAAGTAGGGGAATGATCAATGGTTGGATTTTTGTGTTTATCGAGAGTGGGGAAATTAGGAGAAGACTCTATTTGATTGTCATTTTTCTGTAAGGTCTCATTCTCTTGTTCCATATTATCTATCTTAATAGGAGAGCTTGTAATAGATTCATCACAAGTGGGGGAGGCATCAAGTGAAGGACCTATATGATTGTCAAATAGATTTTCCCAAATGGTAGGAGCATTAGGGAAGGGAGGGTCAAGATTCTCATGACTCTTAAGAGGTATATCTTCTAACACCAACCTATCCTCTTGGCATCGAGGAGGGGTATTAGGAGAAGGACAATGTTGATGGTCATGGTTATGGAGACTAGGAAAGGTGATGTTTAGAAATGTTTCTATGATCTCATGTTCTTGTTGTCTAACATCTTCCAAAGGGGAATGAGGAGATGGACAATCAAGACTCTCAATGCTTGTATCTTCCTTCACCAAGATACCTTCATCACTAATAGGAGAAGTATCGAGAAAATAACAAGTATGATTGTTATGATTGTCTACACTACCATTCTCACCAATGGGAAATGTAATATTAAGGATTGTATCAATGGTTTGAACATGTTTCTTAATGACCTCATCATTGTAATCAAAATTGAACTCATAAGAAGGGATCTTGTATTTATGCAATCCATTTTTAACCAAATCAAAGCCATATTGTTTGAAATAAAACATGCTATAATAGAAAAGTAAAGAAAGTGCAATGCAATGACTTAAAATGAAATATGCAAATGCAATTTTCAGATGTTGTGCAATGATTTAAGATGCAAAAATGCAAACTGTATGCACTTTCACTAATGCAAAGTTAAAAATCATAGAATGCAAATTAACTAATGCAAAATGCAATGCAATGTTAATGCAAGCTAATTATAGGATGATGAAGGACTCCAAATTAGAAAATAAGGGATTCAAAAGTTGGGTTCACCAAAATGTGGACAATGATTTTGGATTTCCCAAGGTTGCCTCTAACACTTCTAGGTTTTTCACCTAAACGGAAAGGAATGGGGTCCAAAATGCAAATGTATACACTCAAAGTTAATGTGAAATGGATGTAATATGCCTAAATGAGATGATCTAAATGAAAAGGACTGATAAAATAGATTGATTTTAATGCAAAACCTAAGAAATGCAACTTGTTGGAAAACACATTGTGATATGTAAACATGTGATAAATGACCTAGAAATGCAACAAAAACTAAACAAAAAGTTATGAAATAGAATGTGTGTAGCTGGAGGTTGAAAAAGGATGGCATGAAGGTATGGAATCCTAATAAAACTTTTCTAGAAGTCAATTGGGACACTTGTGCCAATCTGGGCGACTTAGTCCTAGATCTGGAAAAACTATTTTGGAGCCCGTTTCGACCAAATGGGTATCCAAATCTACAAAAACCTCTGAAAATAAGGTTCAGTGGGACTAAGTAACCACTATTGGAAACTTAGTCCACTTTTGAATTTTTGAAAATCTAAGAGTGTAAATGAAAGTCCTCGGTTTGCACTTCAGCTCCTAACTGGTATATGGTTTTGAAACTCTGATTTTCAAGCTTGAAAGTGACTTTTAGTGGGTATTTTGGATTTGAAAGCAAGGAGAGGTCTTCAACAAGTCTTCAACCTAATATTCAATGATCTTCAAACCTTCAAAGTGCCTAAATCTGCAAACACACAAAGAAAGAGAAAGAAATGGTGAATGTTAGGGCATTAAGGTTTGCCTTGGTCAAACCCCTTTTAGGTAATTAAACCAAAATGAAGAAAGAATGTAATGAATCATGAAACAATGGAGTTAACACCTTGCCATGATGATTGATCTTGAATTTTTGCATCAAAACATGAAGAATCTTCCCTTGAATGTCCTTGAAAGCTATCTTGATGACTTAGATTGATAAACCCTAGCTTGCTTAAGGAGAATGATAAATGATTGAGAAGATTGATTGATGGAATGAATGAATTCATGAAATGAGAGGGAAAACCTTTTATTTATACACAATTATGCCCTAATTCTCGAAAATACCTCATCATAGGCCGACCTTAGGTCTTAAGGAATAAAAACCCGAAAGAATTTTAAATTAATTTTGATTTTTGAGCCAAATGGGACTAAGTCGCCACCAATGGCAACTTAGTCCACTTGGGCATTTTTAAGTGGGTGTCATGAATTGTGATAATTTAAATAATGTTTATTGGGTTCTTCTTCAACAATACACTTAATTAAGGCCTGTAAGTGCATAAATGGGCCATTTAAAGCATAAGAAAGGTGTAAATATTGATGACAAGCCTAGAAAAGTGTGAAAGTTTGTTACAACTCTTTACAACACTTTGAAATAGGTCTTGGTAAGATTATTTAGGTGAATTATGATATTATGGTCTTAAAAAAGTCTGAAGATGTGTTACAACACCTTACAACACCTCTATAAGACATCAATAAATATTTTTTATTCAAATTGTAAGGGTCCAAGACCTAATATGGATGTGTAAAACATACCTCACAACACTAAATCAATGCCTCATTAAGTCTAATTTGTCATCAATTATTCCCATATCAAGCAAAGTATACATTTTTTGGCAACACAATTAGATATAGGGCTAGGATTACGGTTAGGGTTAGGGTTAGAGATAGAATTAGGATTAGGATTGAGGTTTGTGTGAGGGGAGAAATGTCTTTCGAAGTTAGGGCTAGTTCAACTAGAGTTAGGGTTATGGCATAATTAGGGTTAGGGTTCAAATAGATTTAAGATGGTTTAATTAATGTTAGGGTTATGATGGATCCAACATTAAATTAATTAGGGTTAGGGTTAGGATTGGGATTGGGATTAGGGTTATGGTTAGAGATATAATTAGGATTAGGGTTGGGTTAGCATTAGGATTAGGGTTAGGGTTAGAGTTAGAGATAAGGTCAAGATTAGGGTTAGGGTTAGGGATAGGGATAAAATTAGGATTAAGGTTTGAGTAAGGATTAGGGTTAGGGTTAGAGATAGGGTTAGGATTAGGGTTAATATTAGAGATAGAATTAGGATTAGGGTTAGGGTTAGGGTTAGAGATAGGGTTAGGGTTTTTGTTAGAGATATAAATAAAATTAGGATTAGTGTTAGGGTTTGTGTTAGGATTAGGTTTAGGGTTAGAGATAGTGTAAGAATTAGGGTTAGGGTTATGGTTAAAGATATCTAATTAGGATTAGGGTTACAATTAGGGTTAGAAATAGAATTAGGATTAGTGTTGTAGTTAGTGTTAGGATTAGGGTTAGGGTTAGGGTTAGAGATAGAATTAGGATTGGGTAACCCTTTTTATAAATGCTAACCCCAACCCCAACCCTACCACTCATCTTAAACATAATCCTAAACCTAGCCCAATTCATAATGATAACACTAATTATGCTAATCATAATCCTAACCCTAATCCTAACCACATTATCATAAATTTAATCTAAACCATAAACCATAATCCTAACCCTAACCTTAACCAATAAAATAATATTATTGATAATACTAACATAATATATAATATAATAATATAAATATTACCGTTTAATAGTATCAATTATATATATATATATTAAATCTCATTTAATATTGAATATTTAAATATTATTGATAGTTGTGTTGCCGCTATATAAATCTATATATTATATGCTGAGAGGTATCATAACCCTAAATATATTAATTTATTCAATGTGTGTTACGCACGCCGCACTCGACCCAGCCCAGTGGCCCAACAACCCTTACCTTGGGTACCTGAGGTGAGTTAGGGCGAGACTAGTCCCCTGCGGGTCCCACCTCTTAAACCCAAGAGCAGAGTCGAACCCGAGATCGATGGGGAGCAAACCCACTGCCCAAGCCAACTCTACTACTACCCGTTCGGACTATATATATGCTAGTTATTGTCTTGTTTGATATCCAAAGAGATAATACTCTTTAAGAATGTCAAGCGAAGGGAATATGAGAGGGTGTCTCTCATAATAATGAGAAACATATAATTTAAAAAAAACACACACAAATCGCAGACCGAGGGAAGAAGAATAGTCGTTGCCAATGTAATGAAGAAACATTTTTTTTAATAAGGCAGATTTTGGATGTGAATAAGGAAGGTTGGACACAAGAAGGCAGGGGAGAGGCTCGTGATGCTAGAGTAAAAGCCAGGTTTTAATGTGAAAGTATTAGGGACACGCAGAAAGCCAAAGGGAAAACGTGTTGAACATAGTTTGAAAAAAGCCAGGTTTAAATTCAAATTTAAATCAGGTAGTGAGAAATGGGAACAACAGGCGCGAGTAGAGAAGACATGACCAAAATTTTCTTGTAAAAGAAGCTGCGCCAGGGTGAGGCAAGCGTCGAAAGATACACAAGGTTTGTTTGTGAAAGAGGCCGCTAGGTTGAGATAGGATATGCTAGCTGAGATAGGATATGCTAGCTGAGATAGGCATGGGAGAATATACAACAATAACAAAAACAAAAAAAAAAGTAAAAGGTCGCTGCCCAGTTTGAGGAGAAATCTATTTGCTGATGGATGGATGGGTGTGCTCAATGTAATGTGAAGACTTATTTAAATTGTCAGCTATGAGGAATGTTAGTCTGAGATAAATAATTTGTATATTCAAACAATCATTTGGAAATATATTTTAATACAGACAATGTTTAACTTGAATCAATCTGCCTGAAGCATTTGAATGGATTGAATTTGAAATTGCTTTCTTGATTTAAGTGTAAATCTGAGTTATTGATTGAGAAACGGAGTTGCATTAATGAATCTACATGTAATACTTATAATATAGGGCTTCAGCCAAATTTTCGTGGAAAAATTCACTGCACTGCCAATAATTCACTGTTGAAAATTAACTGTCATGACAAATTCATCTCGAGGAAAATTCATCAAGTGTGGATGAATGCATTAACATTTTTTAATATATAATTCAAAGACATTGAGAATTTTTTTGCAACAGAATAATTTCCACCGCATTAATAATAGAGATGACTGATATTGCTGTATAATTGGTTTACTAGAAAAAAAAAAAAATA
Source organism: Sequoia sempervirens (assembly GCA_007258455.2). Lineage (NCBI taxonomy): Eukaryota > Viridiplantae > Streptophyta > Pinopsida > Cupressales > Cupressaceae > Sequoia > Sequoia sempervirens. The sequence continues at coordinate 8,278 of VDFB02212963.1, read as the reverse complement.
TTGATCATAAATCAAAATTTCTAATTGTATAGATGACTCATATTGTTGTATAATTGGTTTACTAAAATAAAATAAAATATATTGAAAAATGTTTTCATTTTTATTATCATAAATCAAAATTTCTAATTGTATATGTCTTGAATTATCCATGGTGATGAATTGCTAGTGGTGAATTTTTCATTAGTTGAATTTGTCATGGTGATGAATTGTTTGGCGGTGTATTGTTGGCCGTGCATTTTCCTAGAGCCAAATATAGGTAGTATCTAGTTCAAGTATTTAATTTTTTTAACAAGGTAAGATTGATCTTTTCATATGATAGTTTTTAATGTTTAATTTAATATCAATTTTGATATATAGCTATAGATTTATAAAAATAAGTAAATTATGTTTACATAAAAGAGAGATCTGAAATATGAACATTCTAAAAATGATGAAGACCATATTAATTGACTCCTTAAAATAATTGAATATTACTTTAAAATAAAATATTGTTAAGGCATGAGATTTTTATGTAAGCAATTATAAATGCCCATGCTTCTTCAAGAAGTAAATAATCATCCTACTAAACATATGCTAATAGGTGCCTTATACCCAAGAAATTTAGACCTGAATAATTTCTTAAGGTGATAACCATCCTTTATAAGTAGGTGGATATATGTTAAATTTAGAGGATACAAGAATCTTAGAAAAAGGCTAAATGCAAGTTAAATTTGGTGGATATAAGTTATATAATAAGTTTGTGTCTTTTTCTTACAATATCAAATATTATGACTACTTATTTGGGCCCTTAATGTCACTAATTTTTAATTTGTCATTTTAAAATAAATTATAAAATATGGTTTGTTATCATTTTATTTAGATTCGATGATTAAGTATTTTACTTAGTATATTTTGGGAGCATATCAAATCTTTATAAAAATAATGTATATGCTCTATAGATTGGATTAGTGGGGTGACAAAGAAGATATTTAGCAATATATGCATCGTGGAGGTAGGGAGTGCAAACAATCAGTAACTTTGGTGCATCCCAATGTAAGTTTGTTTGATATATAATGCTAATTCCCTTATAACTTGATATTGAAAGAAAGTTTCCAAAGACTCTCTTAAGTTCCTAAAGAGACATCAAAAGCTTTTGCATATCTCAAAAAAATGTGTATCTAAGTCCCTAAAGAGACATCAAAAGCTTTTGTATATCTCAAAAAAATGTGTATCTAAAAATAAAGTGATCCTCATTTTTGTCTGCTAAAAATTAAAGTGAACACATTCATTACTCCCTTAGAATGTGGTGAATTGTCTCAATCCTCAATTTTTACCGTCAGATTTGGAAGATAGAAATAGATGCATATTGATACAATTTTGGACTCAACAATCTAGAGGAAGAAATTTATGTATGTTGGCTATAAGCCTCATAAATGTTCTCTAGAAGGTATTTGTGAATCTCCTTCTAACTCATTCTAATACTAAGGAGCTTCCAAGAAAAATAAATGGTGGAAAACATATCAATTGTTTTGCAAAAGAGAGCTCATACCAATTAACCAATTTTTCTATTTTTTTCCTCTTGCACACAAACTTTTATAATATCAACGACTTATAGAAAGATTTAAGATAAAAAAAAACCAACAATACTTAAACAATTGATTAACATTATCAAATAAAAAGACCACTATTACTTTAATGTCATATTCACACCCACAAAATAATTGTAATATTGTTTATATTAATTAAATAAAATATATGAAAAAAAAAACCGATAACAACCCATAAAATTTATCCAATAAATACATACATGAAATCAGAATTATACATGAAATCAGAATTTGATAATTGAATAATGACTTAAGACAAGCATAGACAATCATAATAGGTGCTAAGAAAATTAAAAATCAGTTGCATAAAAAAGATGTCACCAACTAACTTTATAAATTCAATTACTTTGAATATTTTCCACTTGACTAATTTTGTATATATGGTATGGAAATTAAGAGATCGTCTACAGTGGAGGCTTTCCAAAGATAGAGATAAACTAACATTAGTCTTCTAATTTACATATTTTTGAGACACAACATATTGTTAACATTGTATATTCGAAAAAAAGCTAAAAAGGAAATTACACCACATTCCCTTCTAATCAAAACATTTATTGAGTGGCATATCAACTGTAATAGCCCATTGTTCATTGGTTAAAAACAGGTAAGCACTCCTATTCGTAAGACATAAAAATGAGAGATGTTAGACTCTGAAGGAAGATTGGTTTTCACCATTTTAAGGTCCTATAGACAAATGGTTTGAATGCTAAAGAACCCAAAATAGGATTGGAAACAATACTGCACCTCATTCATTTGCTTCTACGAGTAAAAGAGTATAATTACAGCCTGAAATATGATTCATATATAATGAGATGATATCTAAGGCCTAACTTCTGCAAGGCCAACTTATGGCCATCATTATAACATTGCTGCATCTAAGCTTTCAATAAAGTTAGTCATAAATATTGACAATCAAGGTGCATTTCCTATGCATGATATCTGGGGTGAACCATTGCAGAAGAAGAAAATGAGGTACCCAATATGGGAGGTTACTCATTTAAGCCCTATCCAACAACAACAATTTATCTCCTTGGACTCTACTGAGGTAATCCACAAAGGCTTAAACTGTTGTGCATACTGGGTCTTCGCTATCTTTATTCTCAGATTTTGTGCATTGAAGGCATGACAGAAAACACACTAGCCATTCTTCCTCCAGATTTGATATGGTTAAGGTTGGAAGTTTGTACCTTTTCTATTGGGAAGAATAGAGTAATGAATAGAGAACTAAGTAAGGAAGAAACGTCAATCCAGATTCATGGGCAATAGTAAGCAATTGAAGATTTGCAACTAAATTACAGCAACACCCTTTCTATGTCCCACTTGTTTTCAATTCTTAACGTACAGAAGATGCAACACTTGGATTCGATATAACAAAAGAACTTATGCACTTTTTTTACAGAAACCTGCAAATATTGCTGGTAAAAATGTTGTTTCCAAGAATATTGTGTGCTTCTGGTTTAAACTGTGTATCTTTAGTTTGATGTTTTGTACTGAGTTTGATCCGAAATGTTGAGCTAAAAAGATACACAGTTTAAACCAGAAGTACATAATATTTTTACTGATGAATTGTGAAAAACTCATACCGACTATGTTATTCCTAATTATTAAAAATGACCATAAAAGACTTTGAATGTGTGATAGTTTGAATGTGTGATAGTCTTTGATAGAGGAGAGATATGCATTGCAACCTTCAATTTGGAAACATGGGGATTGCATCCTTTATGAGAGGCCGAAAGGTCTTTTAGTGAAAGTAGAGGGAGTAAAAGGGATTGATAATGAAGGTGTTGCTTTAATTGTGATCCTGCTGCTAGCAGATATGTCCTTAGAATAAGTATGTTTGCCTAGCCTCAATCCTATATGACAATCTCCCCACTGCCAATTGTGAGGGAAGCACTGATTTTCTCGGTTTTACTCAACCCATTCCTTGCAAAACTCCACTATGACTATTGTTATTCTTTGACATCAAACCCATTGATCATTCTTGCCAATTTTGGCCTCTATTGGATTTGAGAGTGGAAACATGAAGTGAGTTTGTTTTATGAAGTTGTGGGATTCACACTCAATACTCTCTTCCAATGCTGTATATTTTTTACATTATCACAAAATAAGGTTTCTTCCACAACTTTTGAAAATCCATAAGTTTTGTACATTTAATTTTTGGGTGCCATTAAAGTATAATTTTTTAACTTTCTTCATTGTAGAGTAGAAAAGCCAAGAATTCACATTCATCATCTTATATATATTTATGGATCATGAGTTCCCAGATCATTTAACAATATTTGTGAATATTGAAAAAGAATAATATTACCATCCTCAAACTTGACAACATCATTAGAGTAATTCGACAATGTTGTGATTTCAATCAAATTTGTAAAATAATGTGTAGCATTAATTATGTATCAAATCGAATGCCCTTTGCAATTGGGTGTATTGGGCCTATAAATTCATGTTACCCATTTCTCACAAATAAATATACATCTTTAAAGTGAGTTAACTATTCACGTAGCTATCTCCAACCTTGGCTAGATTTGAATGTCAAAGATGACACCATATGTTTTTATAGAAAGTAATTGATAGTCAAAGTTGGGTAAGGCAACTCCAAGTGGTTGTTGGGATGTTCTCTTTTATATAATCTTCTAGGAAAAATGGTGAGTATTGCTAGAGTATACAAAATCCTACTTAGCACTAGTAATAACTTAATTAAGGTTTCCTTCTCATCAATTTTCAAGTCTAATTTTGCAAACTTTGAGGGTTGATAAGGTTGTAGATGTCATGTTATTTCTCATAGCAATCTACACTTCCACTATTTAAAAAGAATAATTAGTAATACTTAATTTGGCTCTAATACCATGTTAGAAAATTAGATTTTTAAGCAACTAATCATTAGATACGAAACAAAGAGTAAATAAAATAAAAAAATAAAAAATACACAAAGATAACATATTACACTATTGTTATGATGTAAAATTGCACCTAGTGTAATTTCCTATAATATTACCTCACTTTAGCCTTATAAACTCGACAATGCAAAAATCCGTCACCTTTGACTTACCTTTCGCAGGTGCCTTTATCATTTTCTATCTGTGAGGAAATTTTTGTCGAGGACTCTCGTGCCGCACAAACATCTACATGCCACGTTGGTATATTGACATGATTTTTGAGTTAGTGGACATTGGACATTACATTCTCTGCCACCTTACAAATTATAACACCCCCTACAAACCTTGACCGCCCAAAAATGTCCTTTACCTCCTAAAAACACTTTTGAACTAGATTCTCTCACTCTCTCTCAATTCATTCACTATCTATCATTTCTATTCACTCAACCTTCACTCTTGTTCTTCCCATTCTATGCTCTACACCATTGTTGTTTCTTCTACATCATTGTCTATTGCAAGTTTCCAAGTTTCATACCATTGGCGTGATCATCTTGTTCTCCTCCTTCCTCTCTCGGCTTCTCCAAATTCGTAGAAAGGAGGGTAAAGAATTTGTTTATTTGCATTATCTTGTTTATAGAATAACATTTAGATTGTCTTTTCATTCTATAAGATGCACGTCTATTTCCATTTTTTTATCATTTTCTCTATATTGTGGTCTATTGGCTATCCATGGAGGTGGAAACACCAAAATGAGGGTTTGACTAAGGAAAACTCCAAAACATAGCCACAACACTTTTCCGTTACCATGTGTAGGTACATTTTTTTTGTAAGGAGCTTGGACCTTCTGTGAGTTGGTCTTCTTCTTCCTTCTCTCTTATCATTTCATTATTAGATAGTTTGTCTTCTAAGTTATAGTATTCTTCTTCTTGTTTCCTTTCATTTCATGCATTTCTTCATTTACTGTTAAACTATTAGTTTAAGACTTTCGGGTTGTTAACAAGCCCTGTGAGTTTTAGTTTGTGAACTCTGCTCTTTGTCCATACGAGACACCATCACACCTCTAAGATGATAGTGTGTTGCACTGTCATTCATCTCACGCACTAGTGTCCTCTAGTCGAGAGCCAATCAATAACCAAGAGAATCATCCTTAGACCCAAGAAATGCATTCTAGATGAGATGGTACTTTATTCCATCTTGATTCTATCACTTATATACAATGCAATTGTTCCTTTATACATGTGGAAACGAGATTTATTGAAGTTGCACCTTTGACATTGGAACCTACAATGAAGAGGTTTTTTGCATCTAGTTCTGATGGTTATGCATTCTAGGCACCTATAGCATGCTATTACCTTAGGGATAAACTTACCAATTGAGAAAATACTATTTTGGAATCAATGCATGAGCCATATGAAAAATAGAAATATTTTAGAGGGTTTTTTTAATTGTTTCCTTGAGTTTGATTTTTTTGAATAATATTTACGAAATGAAATCATGTTCTTTTACTCAAGTTCTCATAAGTATTTTTCTATTTAGATCTTATTCATTCTAATGTATTTATTCCTATAAATGTTATTTCTTCTAAAATCCCTATATTATGTTTCATTTATTGATGTTTTTCCTAGGTCTTGGGTTTATTTTCTTAGGCATAAAATTAAGATCTCTAGGGAGCTTAAGGCTCCCAAGGAGAACTAGAATGGCTAAAATATCAATATTTTTAGGAATAAATATGGTGGATAATTATGTTTAGTAGAGTTCAATATTACCTACAATTAGAATGAATTGAAAGGGATAATAAAACTTTATACATCCCTCAACAAAATGAAGTTATGCAAAGAATAAATAGAATGTTGGTGAAAAGGGCTAGGAGTATGCTTAGTGAGGATATACTGGAACATAAATTCTAGGAAGAGGTGGTTAGCATATCATTCTACCTAATTAATAGGTCTCTTACATTAGAAATAGTTGAGAAAAAACCTATGGGGGTTTAAATCGAGCCTCATTTTAACATCTTTTATTTTTTTTGTTTTGAGGTATATACTCATATTCCTAAGGAAAATTAGTTAAATTTGGATCTTATAAGTTTATGAAATGTATATTTGTTAAATGTCATGAAAGAGTACAATATTTATGATCTTGTGGCTAAAAACTTTCTATATAGTCAAATTGAAATACTTAGAGAGATTAAATCTTCCCCCTTAGTTGATAAACCATATGGAAGTGTGAAGTCTACAATATAGTCACAACCAAATACTAAGAAAACTATACCTAACATTTGCTAAACTGGAGGTTAAGGATGGACTAGATGATGAGGTGAGTATCAATATTATATAGAGCTATGAGGAGGAAGAATTTTCAATTTGAGGAGGTCCAATTGGTAAAGGAGACAACTAGATAGGTATAGCCCAATTGATTTTATGCACATTTTTCCTTTGATTAATAATAGTGATAAGCCTCAAACTATTAAAGAGGTATTAGGTATAGATGATAACGAGTTTTGGAAATTGGTCATGGATGAGAAGATAACTCCATTAACAAAATGAGCTTTGAGAATTGGTCTAGTTGTTAGAAGGAAGGAAGCATGTTAGTCATAAATGAGTCTCCAAGAAGTTTGGTTCAAATTATAGTGCTAATAAGTACAAGGTGTGATTGGTTGTGAAAATATATTATTATGATGAGGGGGTAAACTTTGGTCATATTTTTTCTCCAAACACTAGTTTGATAACTATTAGGTTAGTTTTATTTATTGCAATAGATTTTGATCTTGAGATAGAATTGATGGATGTGATTTTTTTCTTCATGATGAATTTGAAGAAGATATTTATATGCCATAGCTAGAATACTATGTTGTAAAATGCAAGGAGTCATTAGTTTGTAGATTAAAAAATCTTTGTGTGATCTTAAGAAATCACCTAGAATATGTTATTAGAAGATTACTTTTTTTGTGTCGAGACTAAGATATCTAAGTTAAAAAATTAGATCATTGTATTTGTTGTAAATAAGATGGTAATAATTTCCTTGTTCTCAAATAGAAAAGAATGTTATTTAATATCATATAGCTAACCATGTTTACGTAGAGGTGTTTACTCTAATTCAAGTCTTGTTCAATTCATAATTTTCGAAGGGAATTAAGCTTATATTCCTTATTATTTAAACTAACACCATATTTAATTTATAATTATCCAAACTTTCACCAATAAACTTAAATCACTTGTATTTAGTCATTTTTAGCTACAACATTAGATAATTCCAAATAAATTCTTTACAAGTTGCAATAAAATTTATAACCTTTTAAACATATTCAAGAGAGTTTGGATATAAATTCTTCTTCATTAAATTTTACTCAAAAGCTTTGTAAATATGGTGATGATAGACAATGTCTCCTATCATTTATAAATCTAATAGAAATCCTCTTAGTCATGTTTTTCTATGTTTTTTTCCCTCTTCTCAAACTTTAGTTGAGTGAAAATAAAATTGTAGGAGGCTAGTTTTCATCTAATCACATATTTCTAAGGCTTGTGTTTTGCAATTTATTTGGAACATACCCTACCGTGGGACAATAATCAAGGCCACATTTCTTGTAGACATTTTATCAAAAAACTCACATGCCTTCTTTTAAGCTTCCATTAATTGCACACAAATATAACCTATGTATAGGAGAAGAGGGATTGTTCTTATTATTGGAATTGTCACTTAATACCCCCTTACTAGTATTAACTATATGTAACTATCACTTAAACATCCAATAGCCACCCTAAATTATTTTTTTAGCTGCAAGAGTGAATATCTATGAATTTAGTGCTAATTTAATAG
>VDFB02212961.1:0-19548 GCA_007258455.2 Sequoia sempervirens | reverse complement strand
GAGAAAGACACATTCAATTTCCTCATAACAAAATTCCATGCCTCGTAAGCCATTAGACAAGAGACAAATAAATGATCAACTATTTCATCTTCCTTTTTACATAAAACATATTTGAAGGCTCTTGTTATTCCAAATTTCTCCAATCAATCACTTCTAAGAATCCTTTTCTTCAAATCTAGCCAAGCAAAACTACCTACCTTTGGTAATTGTGTTGAATTCCAACAAAAGGAAAAAGCTCTATGAGATTGAAAGTGAGATGCTTGAGAAACAATTGACTTGTACCCTTGTCTAACCATATATGAACCATTTCTAGATGGTTCCCACAACAAGTTGTCGAAGGAATGAGAAAGGTAAACATTTATGTTCTTCAAAATATCTGATAAAACTTTCTTTTGAGAATATGGTAGAGAGGATTTTGTTAAATCCTTCCATTTAACTAGGCCTGTCAATGGGTCAGAAGAAGTAAAATAGTAGTTTAAAAATTCTCCCCAATTTGGAGAAAGAACATTTTCAGCTAATTGCACATCTTGATTCAAATTAAGTGGTGGAAAACCATTCCAAGAGTCTTTCTAGAATAAAACTTGATCTCCACTATGGACTTCCCATGAAAGATAAGGCCTAATAACATCTCGACAAGCTAGAATGAAGTTTCACATGATAGATCCTCCTATAGGATTAAAAATTGTAAATATCCTAGATGGGTTTTCATTGTCCAAATATCTACTTTGCATTAGCTTACACCATTTAAGATCTAGCCTAACATAAATTTTCCACACCAATTTAGCTCTTAAATCCATATTCCTTCGAGACAAGTTATGTAGGCCTACTCCACCACTTTACTTATCAAAACACATGCTTTCCAAAGAGACTAGAGGAAGCTTCTTTTTGTCATCAAGATTTACTTTCCACAAGAATTCTCTTATAAGTTTTCCACTTTGATCAATTATACTTTTTGGAGCTTGCAAAACTGTCAAAAAATAGTTTGGAATAGAAGCTAGAACAAATTTAATAAACATAATTCTACCAGATAACATAAGCCATCTTGCTTTCCAGGAAATTATTCTTGCTCTTATTCTATCTATAATCTTATTCCAAAACAAAGACTTATTAGAGCCCATAAAGAATGGTATGCCCTGGATATGAACAAGGAAGCTCCACTCTTTGAAAGCCTAAAATTGAAGTCAACTTATTTTCTATTGTTTCCTTGGTATTGAAAACATATACCTTGATTTGGATGCATTAACTCTTTTCCCTGTTGCCATTGAAAACTTTTCCAATAGTGATTTAACTTTCTTTGCTTCTACCAAAGATGCCTTCCCAATCAAGAATGTGTCATCTACAAATAGTAAATGGGTAGTTGTAATATTTGTGTTGGTAATTACAACCCCTTACCATAAGCCTTGAAAGGCGAGCTTTGTGGATTGATCTGTTGAGAGCTTCCACCGTAATGATGAAAAGCATAGGGGATAATGGATCCCCTTGTCTGACTCCTTGGGAAGATCCAAAAAACCCCACTAGTAATCCACTGATAAGCACTGAGAATTTTTCTATAGAAAGATAGGATAGGACCTACTTGCACCATTTATTATTGAACCCAAACTTTTTGAGAACTTGGATTAAGAATTCCCAACACACCCTATCATATGCCTTCATCATGTCTAGCTTTATGATAAATGATGGAATGGCAGAGGATTTGATAGAATGTAAGAATTCATGGACCACAATCACACCTTTTCATGCATCCCTTCCCAAAACAAAACCACCTTTTTCTAGTGATACAAGCTTGGATATGAGAGGTTGGAGCCATAGATAAATAGTGAAAATTTTATGCACTGTGTTACATAGGAAAATTGGTCTAAACTCAACAAAAGATTTTGGATTATTTACTTTTGGAATTAAGACAATGTGAGTTGTATTAAGCTATTTTAATATTGTCCCAGTCCTTCTTGATTCTTCTAAAGCAAGAAGTATGTCAACACCGAAAAAGTCCCAACATTTTTGAAAGAACAAAGTTGTGAACCCATTCAAGCCATGATCATTATTAGGATACATAGAGAAAACTACACCTCAAAATTCATCCAAGGTGAAAGGTTTCAAAAGACTCTCATTATCCTCCCTTGTGACCAAAGATGGAATAACATCCAATAAGTCACTTGTATTAGTGGGGGATACTGAAGTGTTATTGTATGGAGCTGACAAAAGGGATGAAAAGAACCTTATAGCTTCTTTTTGAATTTCTTCCTCTTTTACTAGCTCTTGACCTAATACTGCATTTTGAATTCTAAAGATTAAATTGTGTGAATTTTTTATATGCGTAGAAGCATGAAAAAAATTAGTATTTCTATCACCCTCTTTTAACTATAACTCTTGAGACTTTTGCTTCCAATACACTTCCTCCCTGGAAAATAACTATAACCATTCTTCTTGTAGAGACTTTTTTATATCATACAAATCAACATCTAAACCTTGATTGATGATTTTATCATTTATATTTAACAATTCCTTAAAGACCCTTTCCTTTTGTTCAATTTTTTTTTTTTAAACATTTACATTCCAAATTTTAATCTGCTTCTTGACATACTTCAGCTTATGAGGTCATTGAAAACACCTAGATCCTACCACAAAAGGAGCAAAATTTCACCATTGATTCAGTAAAGACATGAATAGGGGATGTCAAAGCCACATTTTTTCAAAATTAAAAGATGACTTCTAACTCTTAATTTGAGTCCATGTTTCTATGGACAGAGAAATGGAAAAATGATCAGAATGGGATATTGGCATAATTTTTTATGACAATGTTTTCACAATTCCATACCAATTGGATGAAGTAAGAAAGAAATATAATCTCTCAGCTATCTAAAGAAAAATATTTCTCCTATTTTTCCACATAAACTGACCCTTTACAACTACAATGTCAGTGAGAGCATTATTAGAAATGAAAGTCAAAATCATCTATAACCTTTTGAGGAGGAATAATGCAACGTTTTTTCTCCTGTATACTAACAATAGCATTGAAATCACCTACAAAAATTACTTTATCCATTCTTATTCCATCCAATACTATTGTTGGTCATCCCCAACGATTTTTTTTGTTAGTCATGGTCATTGGAGGATAAACATTTAACAACCAAAAGTGAAAGTCAAAATGTGAAACTTTAAATAGCTTCTAATGCTTGTCACTATTTATACTCTCAATTTGAAGTTGTTTATTCTCCCATAATACAATCATGCCCCTTGAAGCTCCTTGAGAAAGCATATGAAAGGACTCCCATTTTCTCCATTTTTGGACTGACAACTAATAAATTTGATCAGAGGTTTTAGTATCTTGTAACATGAATATTTATGCTCCACAACCTTCTAGCTATTGCTTGATCTGAGCTCTCTTGTCAGGGGCATTAATGCACCTGACATTCCATGACAAGATCCTCATTGATATAGAGAGAAACATGCCCTCCTTGGATATTTATTTGTAGAACATGTCACTGTACTATCTAGAGTTGAATGAACACTTGTTGCTATTTCTTCTTTTAATTTTTTCATGTGAGATGTTCTTCCCCTTTTATGTGTGGTCTTAGAAGATGGTAGTTGAACACTGGAAATTTGAGAGATTCCCAAGGTTTGAGAATATTCAAAGCTTTCTTCTTTCCTCTCTTGAGGCTCCAATTTTTCATCATTCACTAGACTTTGTTGTATAGATTGATGCTCCTCATTTGCTTTAGTTTGGGGAATTTGAGAAAATTGCTTACTAATAGTGTTTTGAGGAGAAATCATATTGGAGGAGTCTAATGAGAACCTCATGTCTCCTTCTTCAACTTCATCCAAGTCAATAAATCTATCCAAATATTTAAGTAGGGATGTATTGTTAGTACCATGAGTTTCTTTAAGGATTTCATCAACAAGCCATTCAATCATTTTAGTATCCTTAGAAACCATAATCTTATTAGTTAGCTCTTCCAAGTGGCCTTTATAAAATAAGTTTTCAAATGAGTCCAAAGTTGGTTCTTCTTCCTCAACAATATCATGGATCTTTGGTCCTATGCATGATACATCTTGAGATTGGAAATGAAAATTTTAAAGCTGACCCATTTGCATAGAAGGTTGTAGGTTTTTATTAAACATGAGGGATTTAACTATAGCATCCATTTGTTGTTCAATAGCACAAGAGAATGCAAGGGAGAAATAATAGATTGATTGGTAGTACTTTAAAAACTCTGGAAAGATTGAAGTGATGCTTGTTTGACTGCCTAAACTCATATTTGCTAATTGCATAGAAACATCTCTCTTCATTTTCTTTTGGAAACTAGGTGCTAACCGATGTGACATTATAGGAAATTTGTACTTGGTTACCAGCATACCTAAAGAAGAACTACCCTAAGTAAATTGATATTTCTTATGCTGACTAATACCCTGGGTGAAATGATCTTGGTTAACCTAAAGCTCCTCCAATGATCCATCTTTTTCTAAAAATAACTTCCTTGAATGACCCTTTATATGAAATTATAGCATACAACATCTGGGTTCTCAAGGATAATATCTTGGCTCCACAATCCATATTTAGATTTAATAAGAATTTGCTCTAATAATTTCTTTGAAGCATCAAATAAGCACAAAATCTAACTGGTTTTGACAGATCTTTAAAGGATTTTTTGTCATGTTTTACAAATATTCCAACTTGATTTGCAAAAATTTCAATTAGATTCAACTCTCTATATTCAAGAGCCAAAGAGGGTAGTTGAATCCAGAAAGGGGTGAATTTAATTAAAAAAATTTAAGCCCTAAAATTAGAATACCAGGGCTACATAAACAAACTTGAACCCTCAAAGACCCATGAATTTACCTTAGAAACTACATCTCTATGCCCTTTAGACTCAAAAAGCACTAGAAAAATTCCATGTTCCTATACTAGATAGAAGAATTTAATGGCTCCTTTCCATTCCTCATAAATTAAATCTTTAAGAAGATCAATAGGAAGATTAAGGCACCAAAACATACATATTAATGTTCAATGTCACATATTTGACACCTATGGGTCTAGTTGAGTTTCAAAAAGAGTGATTGATACAATGAACTTTGTGTCGGTAGGAATCACTTTCTCCACTATAGATTGAACTACATTTCCTAGAGTATTCTTCAAAACAGGTCTCCATTGCATTTTGTACCCATTCTTTTCTTGTAGCGATTTCCCTTTGGGGGATGACCTTTTTCTTCTTTTTCTTCCACATTTTCTCTACATGATGTTTTTTCTTTGAAATGGCTTCTTTATGTTTATCTTTCTTGATTTCTTGAATCTCATTTTGTTGGATCTACTGAACATGTGACCTCTTCTAAGAAGAGAGGAATTTAGCCAACTTATGACTTGAAACAATATTATCTGGTCTTGCATGTAGAAATGGATCTTCAATAGTGACCTTCACTAGTACACAAACAACAATATATGACTAAATAAATTACTAAAAATTGCATATAAATGACTAACTTTAGTCACGTGACTATTAGTGGTTTATTTGTAGTCATTTATAACACCACTAAATTTATGACTAAACAATTTTAGTCATTTATTTAGTCATTGATTTTAGTCATTAATTTTGTGATTGATTTGGTTATTGATTTAGTCATTTATATGCAATTTTTAGTCATTAATTTAGTGATATATTTAGTCATTACTTTAGTCATATATTTAGTTATTAATTTAGTCATATATTTAGTCATTAATTTAGTCATATTTAGTCATATTTAGTCATTACTTTAATCATTAATTTAGTCATTAATTTAGTCATATATTTAGTCATATACTTAGTCATATATTTAGTAATTAATTTAGTCATTACTTTAGTCATTAATTTAGTCATTTTTATTTACTGGTTTCCATTAATTGGTAGTAAATATAGTCATGAAATGAATAATTTATTAAATATCATAAATTTTATAATGCAAAACTAACATAATATTAAACTTGAAATAAAACATAAAATAAAATAAAAAATATTACATATATGAACAAGCTACAAAATGCTAGAATTAAAATATTGATTCAACATCATGATAAATAAAGGTACTCTGCAATAAAAAAATTCAATGCAAATGTGTGTGTGTGTATTAAATATATCAAGTTACATGTCAAAGTTGTCTAAGAGTTTCCAACTCTTTCAAATACACCATGATAATTAAGATCCCTGAACAACACATTCAAAATACTACATAAGCAGTGAGCCGAGATTTATAACATTAACTAGTACATGATAAACATGTTCAACTATGCCATTTTTTGCAAATATTTTAGTGGTCACCAAGTGAAGGTTCCCTCTTTCTCTTTCAGATGAACAACTCGATCTATTTTGTCTTCATAAACAAGGGGTATGTTACTTGTTACCTTTAAAATTTTTAAATTTGCATCTCCTATTCCTTTCAAGTTGACTCCATGTACAATAGATAAGGACTGAATCTACCCAATGCCTGCAACATCACCATCAAACATATCCAACACCCTAACTTTATCCCCTTCTTTGAGTTTATCATTAGTACATTTCTGCAAAAAGAAAATAAAAATAACACATTATATTAAATAGGTAATGATTACCCTTGTTTGCATAATAAAATAGCCATTACTTACTTAAATAGTACTTGCATGTGTGTTAAAATAATTGCAAAAGTAAAATTTCAAAAATAATTGCAATGATCTAATTTACTAAGAACCTAACACTCATAGCAGTGCCTACAATGTTGCTATTAGCTTCATGCTAATCAGATACAAAGGCCACAAGTATAAACACTGCATTACCATGCACGCATACCAGACACATAAGGTTATGACAAGATTATTACACATAAAAAAAGGTAGCTAATGAATAAAAAAAAAGAATGCAATATGAGAGCACCAGTACTACTACTACAAGGTGAAGGTGAAATACATTGGGATGTACAAAAATAGTGGCATAAAGCTCTAAAACCTAACCCCATGCAATCAACATAACCCTATCAATGATGACATATAAAAGAAGAACAAATAACAAAATGTATCAAGGCAACATGTGACAACCATTAAGAGCAGTCATTGAAGAAATAATGTAGTCTTTCTTTGTGGATTTCATAGCAATAGTAAAGGAGTAACAAATAAGGTTGGATTTAGAGGTCACATAAATAATAGAGAAAGAGCCTTTTACTATTAGAAAATAGTGTAAAAGTATGCAAAAAGAAGTCAGGAATGATGTCCAATGAACAAGTAGCAGTAGCAGTGAGTTTCATGGCTATAGAAATGAGTTTAGTGCAAAGGCAACGAGTTTTATGGCTGTAACAATGAGTTTAATGGATCAAGTTGTAGACACCTAAAAATGGTCTGGAGAATCTAATTAATTAAATTCTCACACAATCAAAACTAGAAACCATTGCAAAGAACATTATGGATTGTGGAAACTTGATATCATTAATTAAATACAACTTATTTGATTAATTTATCTTAAATTCATCTACTTAGTAAATAAATAGAAATATTTATTTATATTAAGTTCATTATTAATTCTTCTATTTCTCTCCTAATTAAATAAAAAAAATTAAAAACTTGTTTTATTTAATTATTATCATTATTACTTCTTTTATATTTCTATCATAAATTAAATGCACAACTTAAAATAATTTGTGTTATTTAATTACCTCATCACATTTCTTCTTAATTAAATAAAGATATTCTAAAATCTTTTATTTAATTATCACTTTTCCTTTTTGTTTTAATTTAATAAACAAACCCTATAGTTTGATTTATTAAATTATTCAATCCTCTTTTTGCTAAAATTAAATAAATTAAATTTATTTAAATTTATGCATAAATTATCTACCACTATTCACTCACCAATAAAATTAAATTTTCAAAATTTAATCAATTGCACTATCATTCACGGGAAGAGCTTCGGGGACAAACCTGCAGGAAGTTATCTCAACCACCTTCTACCCACCTTCCCTCTTATCTTGCCTGGTGTTTTCATGGGGAGAAACAATCCTCCATGATCAGCTCCATCTTCTCATCCCATGCCATTCAATTCTCCAGATTGAATCACAGCCCCTTATCCCATATCCCTGTGCAAATGTGCTGTCGTGAAAGCTAAAAATACAGCTCTTTGGCTACAGGAAATGGATCCCAACTTATGCAATATTACTCTGCAGGTTTTCCAAAGCTTCCAACATTCATCCAGCATCTCAAGTGTTCAACATTCAATCAACATCCATCCAACATCTCAATTATGGCAGTTTACAGTAGTTTCTTTCTTAGAAGCTTTGCTGTAGAATCATTTTAGTTGCACATTTAAATCATATAGGAATAGAATAGTTTAATTCTCATTCTCTAAGTTTCATTTCAATAGTCTAATTAGCTTCTAAATCTGAGAGCAAGGTAGATTAGAGAGATCTTTATAGTTAGAGAGCAATAGGATAGATTTCTGAAGATTTCTAGTTTAAATTAGTTTAAATTTCTTAAATCTTAGATGCA
The DNA here is from genome assembly GCA_007258455.2 of Sequoia sempervirens. Lineage (NCBI taxonomy): Eukaryota > Viridiplantae > Streptophyta > Pinopsida > Cupressales > Cupressaceae > Sequoia > Sequoia sempervirens. The sequence continues at coordinate 11,072 of VDFB02212961.1, read as the reverse complement.
ATGTCCTATTTAGAAGTGTAGAAGCATGTTTAGTTTATTTTCCTCATTCTACCACTTACAAATTGGCGTCCACTGTGGGGCATAACCCCATATTTTGCTTCATTTTTGAGAAAAGTGTCCTACAAGTATCAGCGTGATAGTTTTCGTGGAACCGTGACTTTTTGCAGTGCGCCAATTGGATTTTATAGCACGCCGGTGGTCTGTTTCAGCGCTCTAAGTTTCTGTTATAGCACGCCGAGTTACTGTTTCAGTGCATTGCTTCACTGTTTTAGAGCGTCGAGTCACTGTTTCAGCGCGCGACTTCACTATCCTTAAAATCATTTTTTAATCTGGATCCGACGTGTCCGTGGCTAGATTTTGTTGTTGTCTAATTTTTGATTAAAATTTATCAATCCTAGGATAGAAATGGATAAAAATTGATCAATCCTAGGATAGAAACTTCACATTTTCTTGTGGGATTAAAATTAAACATTATGTTGTTATGGAGCAATATCTCCATATAGATTAGATCATTTGTCTTTTGGGTTTTAAAAAGAACAACTTCTTTGCTATGATTGGGTGATAGGTTTATGCTCTCCCCTTTACTTGGTGCATCAGAATACCAGACTCACTTTTCTTTATGCATTTTAAAGCTTTTTAAAACCTTTAGACAGGCCTACCATAGTGGGGAAAAGTACTCACCCTACGGGAACGACCTGAATGGGGACAACCAAATGCCATGGTATTCCAACCCACTTAAAAATTTATGTGAATTTGGGGAAACCCTCTTTCAACGGAAGTGTGCAGGATAACCATCCCCAAAATCTTTGTTCTAAAGATTGGGACGTCTCTCGAGGGAGTTTATCCATTTGTCACTCTAAATGGAAACCCTATCTAAGAACCTAGAAATAGAAGCACGCTTGTCAGTTTCTAAACGTTGTAATACTCAGCGGTGCAGGGGCAGGTAGAATCTACTCTCAAGCACTCACCATATAATTGCCAAGGACTGTTTGCTCAGGGGATCCAGTATCCACTTCCGTCACTCTGAGTACACACCTGGAAAAGACAAAAATGTGGGCACCCTCTAGGGGGTGACATGGCTGTGTGAGTCGACACAATTCCAAGCTATGGGACATTCGAGTATATAACGATGACCTTTTGTCTCTAGGAGTGAGTCTATCTGAAGTGTCTTATCTATTATAAACCAGTGAAAATCAAAAAGATTCATGCTTGATTCTTAAGAACATACACTATCTATTTAGATTCTAGGATTTTTAAAATTCAACCATTCTACTCTTGCTTGCTGTGTTTTCTCTCATTAAATTCAGATAAAATCATCACAAAAATATTCAAAATCAAAACACTTGTGGAATTCTCATGATTCGAGATTGGGTATCCACCAAGTTTGTCAAGAAATCTCTTGTCAAATGAATCAGAAAACCAAAGAAAACGCTTGCATACAAACAACTTTTGAGAAAACAATGATTTCTATATCAAAGTAGGAAAGTTCTACTACAACATAGGACTTTTATTCATAGGTATCACGATTTCTCTAGAGGTTATACAGATGACTATGTTGTAGCTCCCTTAGATTCACAAGCATTTTATCAAAGAAGGGCTCTTAGACAACACCACAATCACAGTCAAAGAATTCATCCAAAATACATCCCACAACCAGCCATACAATACGATACCAGACCAAGTGAGTTTCATAGAATAAGATAGTTTTCTATCTTAGCACCTCATGGTTCTGTTTTGGCGCTTTGGGTTTCTATTCCAGCACTTTAGGTCTTTGTTTCAATGCTTTGGGTCTCTATTCTAGTGCTTCAGGTCTTTGTTTTAGTGCTTTTGGTCCCTATTCCAGCACGTCAGGTCTCTGTTTTAGTGCTTTGGGTCTCTATTCTAGCATGTCCGGTCTCTGTTCTAGCACTTTTGGTTCCTATTCTAGTGTGTCGAGTCTTTGTTTTAGTGTGTAATGTCTCTATTTTAGTGCTCTAGAAAGTTAGAAAAATAGAGAGTTGGTAAGACATTTTGTCAGTTTTCCCATATTGATAACAAGGTTTTCATCAGTCAAGAAAATTTTTGTTCACAGTCCAAAACACTTGAGTCATACAAAAAGAAAAACTTTACCATTACACCTAGATCTTGAAACATCTTGCAAAGTGTCCTTATCACCAAATCTGAGATTTTCTATCAAAGTTTCCCTATCAAGGATTTTTATCATCCTCCCATCACGAAACTAGACACAACTAAATCAGATTTTAAATCAAAAACTTCGTGGTGCAGGAGCACCCAAGGCTTTCAAAGAGTTGTTCAAGAACCAGGAGAGTGCAAGGGTCAGGAGGGCTTTCCAAACAAATCAAAGCATTAATTATGATGTATTGAATCCTATAATGGCATTTGAGATGAATAAGTGTAATGAGGGTGTTAAAAGTTTCAAGGTTCCTGATAAGGAATTTGGATTAAAAATGCAATGTAAGGGAAAATTAGGTTCTAGGGGTTTTTATTAATGATATTATGCTTTAAGTAGGTCAAATAAACTTGGATAGTGAATATCCAATAGTTTTTAGAGGGTGGGTGTTAATAAAATTCAAATTTGCAATTTCAAATTTTCAAATTTTAGTTTAGGCGGGAAAAGGAGTTTTAGGTGTTTTAGAGGTAATTATGCAATGTAATTAATCCAAATCAGTTGGATCAGTTGGGGAATGAGTTTATAACCCTAAAATCATCATTTTTACGGAGGTTAGGTGGTTGGTGAAGGCATTGTACGGACTGTTCTCAGAAAATACAAAAAAAATTATGTTTTCTTGCAATTTTCTGTGTTTTTTTGATGAACCATTGAATCTTATTGAAGTTTTCTGCATTTGGATGATTTGGTAATTTGTATTTAGATGTTTTAACACCAATCACACGCTCTGATAAAGGAAATAGATCAATTCTTGCACGTTTTTGCTGACTGTCCATAGGAAAAGTGCAGATTTTGCCCTGTTTTGAGAGTTTTTATGAAGGAATGATCCATTTCATAGAGTATAATGACTGAAAATCTATGAAATGGATCCAATATAACATGTATCATACATATTTAACCAACTAATGTGCAGGAAGGAAGAATATCAGGGTGTACACCAAGTTGTCAAAGAGAAAAGTGCTTGAAGATGGAGGCTAGGGTGTAGCAGCAGAAGATCTGCCTTAATGAGGGGCATGTTTTCGAGTTTGGATCAACTAAATATGTTGTCCTAATGGTGTAGAGTCAATGAGAAAGTTCTGGAAGTGATTGGAAGGTTAGTTTTCAAGAAGCCCTAGTTTTTGAGGCAAGTTGAGGAGGGGTTTGTGCTGGAGGATGTTATATGTGTCCTAGAGGTCTAAAAATTTGTATTCCTTGGTTTTGAGTCATTTTAGGAGACTGCTGAAATTTTCATGGTCAGGGGACAAATTTAAAGGGGGGTTGCTTTGTAAAAGTGGGCTAATTAGGCCTAGTTTTTGAGGAGACAGCAGATTTTGGAAGGGTTTGTCTAAAACAAGTGATACCAAGGTTTGGATATGTTGTTTGTAATCACAAACCACACTTGAAACAGTCATTAGATTTGGGGTTCCTTTGGAAAGTTTGAGTGCAAAGTCAAAAAATCACTGCAGGAGGCCTAGTTGGGCTAGTAGCCTAGTTAAGGTGAAAAATTGGTTTTGTGTCTAAGTCAGAGGGTTGGGCTTTGAAATCATTCAAAACAAGTTTGTTTGGGTCTCTTAAGAGTTTTCCTAGGGTTTGGGTCCATAAGGAGGCAAATAAGTCATGAATGCAAAGTTGAGGCTTTATCTTCAAGTTGGTGTCTAGAGGAAAGGTTGTAGATGAACCATTAAAGTTTGATAATTTGGTGAGTTTCTTGCAAAGATCCCTGACCCTCTGCATCAGAGTGGTATCAGAGCAGTGAGTAGGTCCTTTAGGGATTGGAGAAGTAGCAATGGCACCAAAAAACCAATTGGCAAGAGAGTTGGAAGAGTTGAAGGAGATCTTGGAGAGGGAGAGAAGAGAAAGAAGGGAACAAGAAGCAGCAAGAGCAAGAGAAGAAAGACAATGGAGAAGAGAAAGAGACACTATGCAAGCAAGGATCAATAAACTTGAGAGGAGTAGGAGGAGAGAAGATCAAGAAGACCAAGAAAACAATGAAGAGGATGAAGAGCATGTGAGGGCAAACCAGGAACAACAAGCTGATGATATAGAGGACCTTGAAGAAAGGAGGTTAGTGAGGTTATTGAAGGCAGTACAGGGTCATGGAGGGAAGAGTCACATAGACTTACCTATCTATCAAGGGAAGATGGATAGTGAAGAGGTATTGGGATGGCTTGATGCCATGGAAAACTACTTTGAATTTGAGGAGATGGATGAAGAAAGGAAAGTCAAGTTTGCTAAAACCAAGTTGAGAGGCACAGCATTGACATGGTGGACAAGTTTCCAGAATGATAGGATGGCTAGAGGATTGGCAAAGGTCTCTACATGGGCAAGAATGAAGAGTTTGGTCAAGGAGCAGTTTTTACCATCTGATTATACCATTCATGTGAAAAGAATGAGGCAGAATTTAAAACAAAAGGACATGGATGTGATGTCCTATACTGAACAATTTCACAAGCTTAGTATTAGAGGAGGTTATGAGGAAGAGGATGAGAAAATAGCCAGGTACATCAATGGCTTGAGGTACAATCTGCAAGATGAGATTGGTTTACAATTTCCAAGGACATTAGGAGAATGTTTTCAGTTGGCCATTAGAGCAGAAGAAAAGGTGAAAAGGAAGCAAGAAAGATCAAGCAATGGTGGAAGAGGAGGTAGTTCAAATAGGGGCAGAGGTAATAGAGAACAAGGACAAGGCAGCAATGACAAAGGCAAAGAGATATTTTCTGATCAAAGAGGTGGATACACTCCAAGAGGAGGAGGCAGATTTGGACAAGGTAGAGGACCATTCACAGGTAGATGTTTCAATTGCAATGAACCAGGGCATCCTTCCTTCAAGTGTCCTAAATGGGAACAAGCTGATAAAGGCAGAGAAAGGAGAGCTAATTTGGTACAAGAAGAAGAAGACAAGGAGGAGTCAAAAACATTCATGGCAGACCCTGTGACTGATGGTGAGTTTCTCATGATCAAGCAAGGAGAAAGAATTCATCAAGAACCAAAGGTAACTATTTTCAAAACAAATTGTCTCAGTCATGGTAAGATTTGTAGATTGCTCATAGATTCAGGGTCACATAGCAATTTAGTTTCACTTGATATGATAACCAAGTTAGGGATTGAAACTTTTGATCACCCTACTCCCTACAAGGCCACTTGGGTAACTCAAGGATAGCATGTAGAGATTGGTAAGAGAGCTTTTGTTGATTTCTCAATTGGATCATATCATGATAGGGTGCTTTGTGATGTTATTCCAATGACTTGTGGTCATATTATCTTGGGAAGGCCATGGCAGTATGTTAGAAGGACATTGCATGATGGTTTTCTTAACACCTATTTGGTTCACAAAGGAGATGTTAAATATCAGTTGGTTCCTTTGCCTTTGGAGCAGTCAAATGAAAGTTTTATGATCTGTTTTGAGAAGCATTTGCAGGTAAATGAGCAGGGTAAAACAGGGGAAGACATTGGTAGGTTGAAAAAAGACAAGTTGCAGCAGGGTTGTGAAGAAGACAGTCCTAAAAATCAGAATTTGTGGGATTTGGACAGTATCAAGGTTGGAAGCATTGAATGCCCTATAATTGAGCATGATAGTGATGGTATCTTTTCACAAGGAAATCAGGGGAATAGAGGCAGAAACAGGGCACAAAATCAGACTGAGTTCAAGCAGCAAAAAGGACAAAGAAAACAGATTTTTGGCTCTCACATGATGAATATCAAGAATGCAGATTGGCAGAAGAGAAAGACAGTGACTTTGGGGGACTACATACCTGCTCATTGGAAGATGAAAACACATGAGAGCAAAAGGTCTTTTGGTGGCAACACATGGGACACTTCTTGGGACAAGAGTTTTTTCTTTCCTGGGGAGAATGGTGCAGGAGCACCCAAGGCTTTCAAAGAGTTGTTCAAGAACCAGGAGAGTGCAAGGGTCAGGAGGGCTTTCCAAACAAATCAAAGCATTAATTATGATGTATTGAAGCCTATAATGGCATTTGAGATGAATAAGTGTAATGAGGGTGTTAAAAGTTTCAAGGTTCCTGATAAGGAATTTGGATTAAAAATGCAATGTAAGGGAAAATTAGGTTCTAGGGGTTTTTATTAATGATATTATGCTTTAAGTAGGTCAAATAAACTTGGATAGTGAATATCCAATAGTTTTAAGAGGGTGGGTGTTAATAAAATTCAAATTTGCAATTTCAAATTTTCAAATTTTAGTTTAGGCGGGAAAAGGAGTTTTAGGTGTTTTAGAGGTAATTATGCAATGTAATTAATCCAAATCAGTTGGGTCAGTTGGGGAATGAGTTTATAACCCTAAAATCATCATTTGTACGGAGGTTAGGTGGTTGGTGAAGGCATTGTACGGACTGTTCTCAGAAAATACAAAAAAAATTCTGTTTTCTTGCAATTTTCTGTGTTTTTTTGATGAACCATTGAATCTTATTGAAGTTTTCTGCATTTGGATGCTTTGGTAATTTGTATTTAGATGTTTTAACACCAATCACATGCTCTGATAAAGGAAATAGATCAATTCTTGCACGTTTTTGCTGACTGTCCATAGGAAAAGTGCAGATTTTGCCCTGTTTTGAGAGTTTTTATGAAGGAATGATCCATTTCATAGAGTATAATGACTGAAAATCTATGAAATGGATCCAATATAACATGTATCATACAGATTTAACCAACTAATGTGCAGGAAGGAAGAATATCAGGGTGTACACCAAGTTGTCAAAGAGAAAAGTGCTTGAAGATGGAGGCTAGGGTGTAGCAGCAGAAGATCTGCCTTAATGAGGGGCATATTTTCGAGTTTGGATCAACTAAATATGTTGTCCTAATGGTGTAGAGTCAATGAGAAAGTTCTGTAAGTGATTGGAAGGTTAGTTTTCAAGAAGCCCTAGTTTTTGAGGCAAGTTGAGGAGGGCTTTGTGCTGGAGGATGTTATATGTGTCCTAGAGGTCTAAAAATTTGTATTCCTTGGTTTTGAGTCATTTTAGGAGACTGCTGAAATTTTCATGGTCAGGGGACAAATTTAAAGGGTGGTTGCTTTGTAAAAGTGGGCTAATTAGGCCTAGTTTTTGAGGAGACAGCAGATTTTGGAAGGGTTTGTCTAAAACAAGTGATACCAAGGTTTGTATATGTTGTTTGTGATCACAAACCACACTTGAAACAGTCATTATATTTGGGGTTCCTTTGGAAAGTTTGAGTGCAAAGTCAAAAAATCACTGCAGGAGGCCTAGTTGGGCTAGTAGCCTAGTTAAGGTGAAAAATTGGTTTTGTGTCTAAGTCAGAGGGTTGGGCTTTGAAATCATTCAAAACAAGTTTGTTTGGGTCTCTTAAGAGTTTTCCTAGGGTTTGGGTCCATAAGGAGGCAAATAAGTCATGAATGCAAAGTTGAGGCTTTATCTTCAAGTTGGTGTCTAGAGGAAAGGTTGTAGATGAACCATTAAAGTTTGATAATTTGGTGAGTTTCTTGCAAAGATCCCTGACCCTCTGCATCACTTCGACACTTATCCAATCAAAAAAAGCCAAGATCAAAGTCTAGAGTAAAAAGTTTGTATGCCTATTTTTACATGATCAACATATCAAAGACAACAACAACAAGAAAATGAAAGAATAGCAGCCATGGTTGAAGAAAACCCTTGGGGATGATATAGCAACACTGATCCTCTCACTAATTCACACGAGAAAGAAATAACTGCAGAGGAAATCGAGAAAGTTCAACAAGACCCTCATTTCCATAAATTTATGGAAAAGATGCTAGAGCAAGATATGGAAAAGAATCTTCTATTATTAGCTGACAAAGGTGCTAAGCTTCCTAAAGACTTTGATGTCAATCAACTCAAGGAAACAACCACACCCCAGACAACTAGTATGGAAAAACCAAATCAAATAGATGCTTTGAAAAAACAAATCCAACAATTACAATTACAGTTCCAAAATATCCAACAAGGGCCAACAAAAAGATATTCCTTACAAGACATTTTCCCTTATCCATTCGATCCAAGCATTAACACGATACCATTTCCATGGTATTGTGAATACCCAACGTACAACAAATACAATGGAAGAACTGATCCATTTGATCACATACGGGAATTTCGAGCCATGAGCATAGAGTTCGCACATGAGGACTCTTACTACAATTATTTCCAAGAAGCTTAGGAAACACTTGCATGGAGTGGTTTTCCAAATTGGAACCTGTGATCCAATCTTTTGAAGAACTGATCAATCGGTTCATAATGCACTTCTCATTCAACATCCAACATGGGGTGACCTTAAAAGAACTCTACAACACCAAACAAGCGAAGGGTGAAAAGTTTCTTTCCTTTCTCCAACGATGGAGAAGACTATTTGCTAAATACCCTAGATCTATTCCTGAAGAGAAGAAGATAGAGATGTTCATTGATAACTTAGTGGATGACATGAATTATAGATTAGACTTACAATGTCCATCTACATTTGAACAAGTTATCGAAAAGGGGCTCAAAATCGAAGAGGCTCTAATCAAAAGAGGAACAATCAAACACTTCATTGAAGGTTCAAACAATAAAAATTCCTCTAACAACAACAACAAAAAGCCAAGATTTTGGCAAAAGAACAAGAATCCTGATACCATGATCGATACACACACATCTAAACCAGTATTCACCTTGATGCCAACCCCTACAAACAAACAAAACAATGGTCTTAATATCAAACAAAGTAGTGATCAAGGGAATAATCAAAACAGTGGAGAAACAAAAACCCAATCATTCCAATGACCATCCAATAAACAAAAATTCATGCCATTAGGACAATCATTGGAATCAGTACTCAAAGAAATTTTAGACAAAAAACTCATTCAAGTATAAGAGGCTATAAATTGGGACCCTCAAGTCAAACCATCATGGTGGAATGACTTACATTACTGTCACTACCATCAAAATAAAGGCCTCATGACTGAAAATTGTTGGCAGTTAAAACATGCGGTACAAGACCTCATAGATCAAAAGAAAGTATTTGTAGAGGGACACCAAACAAACAAAGATCATACAACGTTCAAAATCCTCTACCCAATTATCAGAAGGGAGAATCCTCTTCCGCAAACACCAAAGGTAAGAACGTCAGTTATGTTTATGACACAACGATCCTTTGTTTTTCTGCTGCCAAGGAGGATGAAGAGTTATGCAACCAAATCGATCAGAATAATGACATTACATCTACCAATTTGGTACAACATATGGAAAAATCTGAAAACCAAATTAACGTAATCACACTCAAAGGAAAACAAGAGCACCAACCAGTTAATGCCACAACAAGGACACAATTCAAAGTTATATTAAAAGGAGCGTCAATATCATCCCCATCTATGGATCCTCCCTCTAATCAATATAATCTCATTGATCAATTGCAGAAAATACCAGCACAAATATCCATCTTGGAACTTTTAAAGATTTCCCCATCACACAAAGAGGTTCTTGAACAAGCTCTTGTATCAACCACGGTACCTAACAATTTGGATGTATGTCAGTTCCAAGCTATGGTGGGACATCTATCCGCACCTCATTGCCTTTCATTCTCTGAACATGATGATGTATCACTCACCCATCCACATAATTCCACTCTTCACATTGAAGTCCTCATCCATAAACACCGTGTAAAGCATGTCCTGATAGATGGAGGGGGTGGTTTAAATATTTGTACCTTAAATTTGATTCGTGAACTAGGATACTTAGATGAAGCCATTGATACAAGAATAAAAATCACAATCAAAGCATATGATGAAGAAGAAAGGTCCTCTAAAGGGTTGATCATATTACCCATTCAAGTGGGACCTATTGTCCAAAAAGTGGTTTTCCAAGTCTTAGATAGGGAACTGACATACAACATACTGTTGGGACGCCCTTGGATCCATGATATGCAAGTAGTACCTTCCACCTATCATCAATGCCTGAAATTTCCCGTCAATGGACAGGAGGTAACAATCACAACAAACTATAATGACACCCAAGCTTATCATACTTTGAAGACATCTCAGGATACATTCATACCTCACAATAGAGTAGTTAGCACATCAGATGGTGAGTAACAACAGAACTTCATATCAAAGTGGCTTCCAAAACAACAAAAATCACAAGAGATAAGGGTGGCACAATCTAACCCTTCAAATGTTGAAGAAAAATTGGCTCCACTCTCACATCAATTCACCAAGGAAGTGCAGATAAGTGACGAAGGAATAAGTGAATATGGTGTTGGACACTCATTTCATCTATCACAAATGTTACCCTCCTTACAAACATATGGATAGCCATCTACAATCACCCAAAATTCAGAACAATCTACAACAACATTAGATGGTAGATTTGTAAAAGTTGGGAACTTAGATGAAGAATCAGAAGATAAGGCCATACTAAATTGGCTTTACAAGGATGGGGAAGCTTCCACTTCCACAAGTAATATCATAGAGACAAATCAATATGGAAAAGGAAAACATATTTTGGAGAAGATGGGATATTCAGGACAGGGACCTCTTGGGTTAAGGAAACAAGGCATAACAGAACCAATCCAGCCTCTTACACTCCAACAGAAGGATAAAATGGGACTAGGATATGCAACAGAGCAAGGATCTCTTGATCGAGGGAAACAAAGTAACAGAACCCATCCAAGTCCTCACAATTCAGCAAAATGGCAGAACTAGACTAGGATACACAGAAGAAGCAAGAGTAGAAATCACCAATAAAACTGTGGAGCATATTCTTCAAATAAGAGATAACTCTGAAACAGATTCAAATGAATATGAGTGGGACAACTTATCAGATGTTTCCTATGAAGATATTCAGATCGACATTATCAAAAAGTATACCCCCAAACGTGAGGAGGGTCAAAGCTGAGTTTTAATCCCTTTTCTTTGCAGCACAAAATTTTTGATGAAGCTCAGAGTGAAGATGAATGGACATGCGATTGAGAT